>JAGTTF010001594.1:0-22928 GCA_019095985.1 Streblospio benedicti | reverse complement strand
ATAATTAGTGTCATCAGCAAAAGTAAGTAAAACATCTTGTCTGAGACATTGTTTAAATCATTTGTATAGAATAAATAAAACTGGTCCAGAATTGAACCTTGTGGCACACCACATGGTACAGTTTTTGGAGATGATAGATCATTTAAAAAGTGTATATTGCTTTCGATCAGACAAGTAACTTTCAAACCAGTTATGGCTATGCCTCTAACACCATAGTGGTTCAGTTTATCTAATAAAAATACGATGGTTAACAGTATCCAAATGCTTTTGCAAGATCTATAAATATACCCAAGCCAAATTCCTTATTCTCAAAACAGTTTACAATTTTATCATACATAGACATTAGTGCAATATCAGTAGAGTATTTTTCACGGAATGCACATTGATATTTGTATAGTAAATTATTTTTCAATAAAGTCAATTAAATGATAGAACATCAATCTTTCAAATATCTTTGAGAATACAGTAAGTAATGATATAGGCCTATAGTTATTAACTAAAATGCGCCGAATTTGCAAAGTTTTATGACATTTCACAAACATTAATCAAATCGTTTCCGATTTCTAAGCAAACTGACACAAAAATTAGTAAGATTTTTACCCGTGATAACTATTTTTTTCGTCAAATTTGTTAAAAAATTGAAGAAGTTTTCTCCGACTTTGTATTGGGAAATACCCCGTGCTTGTCGTATATGGTTTTAATCGTCGTGAAACCTGCTATTCATAGAGACCTTAAACAAATGTGAAACTAAACTCATTAAGGTCATATCCAGGTATATATTTTGAGCCTTAATCAAAATGAATAGCGGTATTCTTAGGTTCAAGCGCCACAAAACACGTTGACACTGCTAAGGAACACCGAATTAGCCTTTATCAAGAGCGCTCCTATGATTCTATATCAGCGACGCACGCTGTGCAAGGCTGATTTTCAGGAAATACCGGCTTTTGGTAAGAGTGACAAAGTTGAACATTTTGAAGAAGAATTATCATATTATTCGGCAACCATGCCCCATCTTATTGTATCTTGGATACCGAATCACAAATAAACCGTTTGGCAAACTACCCAATAAGTGTGGACGTTGGAAATCTAGTATTTCTATCAAAACGGATGATGTTTTTGTCGGGTTGTCGAGTGGTGCCTGTCATTGAGTGTCAAACTTTACGGAAATGAAGAAATAAAAAGTTGAAGACGTTTTTGGTCCGTAATATTGTAAGTAAAAATATATTATTATGAAATAGGGATGGTTTATGGTGTTTTTTGTGTCTATCCTGGATAAAAACTCGCTGCACTTAAAATTGCTACTGCTACTACGACATTTAAAATCAACCACGCAAGCTGTCAAATGAATGGACGATTACTCGAAATTGTCAAAATTTAACTTTATGCTGTATGTACCTTTATTTATAATGGTAAAAATAAGAAACTAGACTGTCTCCTGAATGTGTACTGTAAATGTGAAAATGTTCTGATGAAAAACGTATTACAAAATATGTCAGATTTCAGAAGAGTTATGATCTTAAACTGATTTACTATCAAAAATGATTCAAATTGTGTAATTTTTTGAATTTAGAAAATAGGTTTCTGGTTTGTTTCGATGCTATGCTTAACTAAGGTTATAGTCTGGTTAAAGAGTGCCTGTGCATCGTCTGCAACTTACCAATCTGCAGACCTAGGGATTCCCCTAGTCATCGGGCGGACCAAGCACTCCCAGAAACATAACTCTTAACTAAACAAACATGTTAGTAACATTGAAAGTAACAGATACATGCAATTAAACATAAAACAGCAACATTTCTATAGTCGTCTGAAGGCTCTCTAAAACTTTGACTTAAATTTCCGAAATCTTCTGAGGTCTGGAAAAAATAAACACAAAGTTTTAACCGAAATTGATGCGTAAACTGAAAAAGAAAGATGCTTCAGGTGATTTGTCAAGATAAGACGAGGATACATCTGTACTATTGATTTTACTGGCAAGACTATTGCCCACATTAACAAAGTAATTATTAAACTCTTCAGCAATATCATCATCGCTAGTAATAGTATTACCATTTTTGACAAACTTTCATTTAATTACATTATGAGATGGTTTATTTTGATTGAGAATCTTATTAACAATCTGCCATGACATTGATATATTTGACTTATGTTTCAGCAACAAATGTTTATAAGGATTTTTTTCAGCAGTTCTTATTGTAGATATGAGCTTATTTTTGTAATTTTTGTATTGAGCCTCACGCAGGGGGCTAGGTGATAACAAATATTGATGTTACAATTTGTTTTTTTACACAAATGGATTTTTTAATCGCTTTAGATATCCAAGGCTTATCATTCCTTACATGATTCTTTACAAAAACCTTTGGAAAATGAACTTCTATAAGATCAGATAATTTGCTGTTAAAAAGAGTAAAAGATAGTTGAGCATCCTTATTATTTAGTACCTCTGACCAATCAATACCTTGTATCGCATTTGCAAATGACTGAAGATCTTCATCTGTACATTTCCTTTTAAAGATACCATTTTTTTTACAGGTTTACGGTTAAAACTTGAGTTGATATGAAAGATAGGAAAATGATCACTAATGTCAGATATCAATAGGCATTTTCGACAGATATGAAATTGTTTGTAAAAATATCATCAATAATCATGACTTTTGTCTACTAACCCTGGTTGGTTTATTCATAAGTGGAAAGAAACCATTTTCAAACATTATTTCAATAAAACTATTAGTAGCCACATGGCTATCACATTTCGGAAGATTTAGGTTATAATCACACATTAGGCAACACAGTTTCCTTTCATGATTATATGTATGTAACACAGCTTCTAGCCATTCAACAAATACAGCAGGGTTGGTATTTGGCAGACGGTATATGGTTCCAAAAATTACATTTTTATTAGTATTAAAGATAGATTTATCAACCTTAATAAATACTGCTTCAACAAAATCAGTCATGGTATTCAGATCAGTTCTGTTACTGTAACTTATATCATTATTTACATACCTCCCTTTCCAGATTCAGGACAGTTGTATATATGTTTGTACCCAGGGATCGAATACATATCAGCATTTTCATTATGAAATTAGGTCTCAGTAAAACCATATACATCAAATTTTATGTTGAGATTATCAATATAATTAGTAAAAGCATCCAGGATTTTAGTAGCACTTCTCAGATTTAAATGTAACAATGATAATGAAGGATTTTTATATTTTGATAGCATATCATTGCAGGTTTCTTCTAAATAATATTGACTAGACATGAATGTATTTGCATAATTATTAAAGATATTTAGGTCAGGATCCGTATCATAGATAGGTATTGAGTGCTTAACATCGTTTAGTTCAAATGGAACAAACACCATATTTTGAAGATCAGTTATATCAAAAGAAGTAATATTTCCTGCAGAATTAATGCATCGTCTTCAGTTATCTAATTAAAAATTAAATTAGTTATTTAGTTACAAATGAACGAAACACAATGCTTGCTTCAGCAGCTGAGATGAAGCGACGAAATAACTTTAGAGACGATAGCTGAAATGTTACGAATATTATAACAGATGGAGTGCAATTCCACTACATCAACAGTGAAGAAAATCCAGCTTATATGTTAACTCCAGGAAAAAAACTTGTTCTGAGATTCAGGCAAGTACGTTGTGGTGAAATGGTCCTAGTTGGGTTGAAGTTTCCAGAGGTAAGATGGCCTGCGTGGGAGACTGCCACCATCACTGCAGAAGGCCTTCAAGATATTAAAAGTGAAATGAGACGTTCGAAGGTCATGTTTGAAATGTCATTGTTATCATCTGAGTTTGATTCAAAACAACGAGAGTCATTCTCTTCATTTGAGATTGGGATCCTGAGACTTCTGAATAATATCAGACAAGACCACGACTTTTTCGCCAAGCTGCTCAAAATGCAAGGAGGAAGATGAGAAAACTTAACTGTACTAGTAGTGATAGCGAAGAAGAATAGTTTACATGTATTGTGTGTTTGATGATTCTAGCTTTGCATAAAACAATTGTATTTGGATTATATTCAATTGTAATGATATACTTTGGTTTTGTTTGTTTTTGTCTGGAGTGTCATGAAGTGCACGATTTCCGCTGATGGCCAAATAGGTTTATTTGTTTAAAGTAATAGAATTGGCTGTTATGATACTGTTTTGAGAGTTTGGGTGCCGATTATGATGGAGTTTGAAACAAAAGGAAAAGCATTGAAGAATAAATTGCGGAAGAATTGAGAGAAATCAAAATTAGTTATTTATTTCATTATAACGTATATAAAGGTACTGATGTCCATTCTCATATTGCACAAAAATGATTTCCGAGTTACATGTAACATTAGAACTTCTTATTTTAGGAGTATGTTTCAATACTCTAGT
Source organism: Streblospio benedicti (assembly GCA_019095985.1). Classification (NCBI taxonomy): domain Eukaryota; kingdom Metazoa; phylum Annelida; class Polychaeta; order Spionida; family Spionidae; genus Streblospio; species Streblospio benedicti. The sequence continues at coordinate 18,548 of JAGTTF010001594.1, read as the reverse complement.
TCCAGTACATGGAAAAACATCTACCATTTTGAAATGTTATTTCAGTGGACGCAAGACTCGACACCCTAACTTCTGTGGAGGAAGCATAGTGGATGAGCAGTGGGTCGTCACAGCAGCTCATTGCTTGTTAGTGGATTATGCTCAATTTTATATTAAAGTAGACAACGAAGTTAAAGTCATATATATTGTATATTCTATGAATGCAAGTCAGCTTGCTAAAAATCTTGTATAACTGTCATATTGCAACCTCGATCATGATTTCTATTTTCTTTTAATTTCTCTTCTGGTTGTGTAGGGAATAAAAGTATAAGCTCATGATTATGGGGGGCATCAGGCTGGATTAATGTTGACATTCTATGTTTTATACATTGCAGTATGGAGAGATGTGCTAGAGATAATATATTCATTCATGCTGGAATGCATGATAGAAACGGAGATTCTGGTAATGACGATGTCCAAGTGATCAAAGTGAGTAGGCCAGTTAAAGTAATGATATACTATATATTTTAATTATACAAACCCTACATTCTGTTGCATAATTTCCTTTAACCAAAACAGCTTTCTATAAAAAGTAACACCATTTGGTGCAGAATTGGCGAGGGTAAAAAAATCCATGGTAAAACTCAAATCATTGTATACATTGCAAGATACTGAAGTGTTAATGTATTTTCCCTAAACTTTACAGAGTGCAGTAAAGTGTTAAGTCAAACGTATCTTATTTATGTTACGGACGTATCTCACTTATGTAATATTTTCTAGATGGTGATCATGGGTCAAAGTGCATAGTGTGATATATCATGTATGTTTTGACCCACAGGGTACATATAACAAGTTCACATGTTCTTGAAAACTGCTATTTTCATGGTGTAAATGATAAAGAGACAGACTATTGTACAGTTTTGTCCATTAAACGAATCAAGCTAAAAGCAGACTGTCCTGATCACTGGGTCCAAAATCAATGGTGTTATTAGAAAATATAGTTAATTCAATTGGCACAGTTTCTCGTCATAGACATTTTCGTAAATTCAGCATCAAGGTTCGTGAATGTCAGATTGGAGTTTTAGTAAGCTTTTTCAAAGAAATCAACACAACTGACCTACTGTGTTGACATCAGTGTCAGCTGAGACTATGACAACATTATCATAATTCTGCGAAATGTGTGTACAATAGACAATTAAGCGTCCATCAGCTTCCTCCTGAGAACTTTGTAATTCATGAACCTTCCTTGCCCCTTCAGTTGTTATTTTGAAGCATTTGTCATGCCATGTCACATACATAACCAATTCTTTGCCCTGTAGTTTTTCACATCATGTCTCACGTTTCCATTCTTCTACAATAAATTTCTTCGGGCTATTTTTGTTCTCCACACTCAACAGAAAGCTTGATCACTTTTCTATCCGTGTCGATGCCAATATTCGTCTGCATATGATGGGTTCATCTTGTGAATCTCTCATACCATGTTCAACCTCATTAATGGATTGGTGTTTTTATGTATCAAACACCACATCTACACTAGAATGTCCTGCTGCCTCTCTTAATAGTTGTGTCCACAATGAATTGACAATGTCCTGAAATGTGAGCTTGTCAAATTTTATTCTATTACTTACTGCCTTAGCATCAGTTATGCATGCACGATTTGCACGTAGGGCAGGGATTGAGTCTACAAGTGGAACAATTTTCACTAACTTCCTACCAAGTGAAGACGGCAGTTTTACTTGAAAGACTATCTGGTTGGGCAAGAGCCCAAGGTATTTGACCCAAAGGGTATTGAAGAATTTCTTGCATTGTTTGCTTTGTTTTCAAACATCTATCCCTCAATCTTCTAGCAAACAAATTTCTACCAACGATAGACATAGCTGAAGACAGGTTTTACAGCCCTATGCTTCCATTTGACTATATCAAGTGGCCCTGGCGGAACTCCAACTCATCATCAGAGTCATGACCCAAACGTTGCTTTGTTGTTTGAGCAGTCATTATTATTTCACTGAAATGGTTTTTGTCTGCGTTCAACATAAGTTCATGTCCATTAACATTCACAGATATTCCTTTCTTTTTTAGATTGACAAAAGTTTGTTATGCTTTTTGTAAGTTAGTCTCCAGTGCGCGAGAATTGCAGCATTCTCGCAGAGTATAAGTCTCACTATAAGGTTGCACTGGACTAGGTTATTACTGTGCCCTTTGTTACACCCACCTTGTTGTTCCTTCTCTTCAGCCAACTGTAGGATTAAGGACTCCGTACACTACAGACTGGCCATTAGGCTCAGTTTTCTTGTAGAAGCTAGTCGGATAGCACATAGGGCTGGTAACCTATTCTCGATGAGAATAGGTCCTCTTTACTTGTTCTGACGAGGATAGCCGGTGGCTACCTCTCCCCACTGTGCCTGGATCCGTGTGACTTCGTGAAGGGGACGCCCTGATTGTTGCGTTCTATAACACTGACACCTGCAAATAACATATAATTATTGAAAAACAGCAAGACTATGATGGGGAGGAGATATACGTGTAAATTTCACCAAAGATGATTTGCAGTTCACTATACATATACACATATGTTGCATCTATATATATAAAGGAAGAGGCGATTTTTTGCGTCACAAAAGGCTTTTTAACCACAAGACGTACACACCCCAAATTATGTATGTACAATCAAGACAACTTGGTGGTCGTTATAATGTCACATTTCAAACCAAATAAATTGGTTTTAATGATAAAAACAAGAAAAAAGAATTTTTATAGAAAGGTTGCAGGGCCATGTTTGTTAAAGATATGTAATACGTTAAACGTTTGTATATGTCAAACGTACGTTGCACGTCACACGTACAGTCGTACAACGAGGGAGCTGGGAAGGTTGGCAGAAAGGGTGTGTGTGTGTGTCATAATATATTGCGGGGGGTGGGGGTGGGGGCAGACATGGCTGGTGTCCATATGGCGGGGGCGGGGCGAACATGGCTGGTGGTGGCGCATTGAATATGTTCCAGATCTCATCAATTTCATCCCGAGCAACAGCAGAAAGGGGGTGATTGAGATGCACATTTAATGGTCTGCACGTGTTTGCCAGGGGTAGGAGTAGTTGGAGGGCGGGATATTAGAGGGATCTAACATTGTCACATGCATGTAGTGTGTGTATGGCTGTCACTTATGACTGTGGGAGGAAGCGGATGGAGGTGTATTTAATCTTTCCCCTACCTGTATAGTGACTGGAGCTGGTGTGAGGGATGTGGGACAGGGGAAAAATGGGAAGGGAGGAGCATTTAATCTGTTCCAGATCTCATCCGTTTCAACCAGAGCAACAGCAGGAAGGGGGTGCATTAATTATGGACCTATTTAGATGGGGATGGGGTAGAGAGGGGGGAGAAAGGGGGGGTGGCAGTGGAAGAAAGGGTAGGGATGCGTGGGACATTTAATCTGCTCCGCAAAAGTTAACGATGGGTAGCAGTAGTTGGGGGAAGGATATTAGAGGGATCATCAATCATTGCCATATTTAGTACATTTAGTGTGTAAATGGCTGTGACATATGACGTTGGGAGGACGGTGATTGAGGTGTATTTAATCTGTCACAGACCTGTATATTGTCGAGAACTGGTTCGAGTGATGTGGGACTTGGTGAAGGATGGTAGGGAGGATCATTTAATGTGGTCCAGATCTCATCTGTTTCAACCCGAGCAACGCCGGGTAAACAGCTAGTCAGTTTATATATAATCAAAAGAGCTACTAGAATCCTATGCTACCATTGTATTTCCATTGGAAGTATTTCTACTATATATCGTTAATAAGTAAACATGTGTACATACGCCTATAGGGCTGTTAGATAGTAGACATACTTACTATGTAAGGCTAAGTTAGTGAGAGTAAGAATACTTACTTACTAAGTGTGAGAATAGGTTGACATTCTTCCTTCCAAAACACTAGAACATAATCTTCAGCAATTTGTCACAAAAATACCTTATGAGGGCACTTTATGAGGGTTGTTGGACAATGGATAGTATGACTATTGTGAATAGATAATAACACAAGTTTATGGGGGAAAAGTATATAAAAGAAAGTTTAATATTGTTCATTCTATCATTCCGTGAAAAAAAATCTCCGCCAATAACTCACGCTGATTGGTCGAACAGGCGAGTCAATTGTACGATATGCACGCTGCTAAGGGCTGTAACGCGCATGAGCGCAAATTAGCACAATAAACATTTACACATCTTCCGACTTCTAACTAATATTTGACAAACTTATAGGTGCTGGATTTGTTATTTCTTGGTGTCAAATCAATCGCATATTCGTCCTTTATCATTCACAAATGTTTTTATAGTGGATAATTTCGAAACTATGCTAAATATTCAAAGGTTTTAACTGAATAACAGCCGCTGAGTCAGATGGACAAAATGGAAATGAGAACGTTATGATATGATTTATTTTTAAAATAAAAACGAATCATACACTCATTTAGTGTGGATTTTAGTCATTTTAGTCATGATAGAATGGTATTTGAGCACTCGATTGTTGGGTCAATCGTAGAACTTTGCACGGTGATGTGTGATTGACACTCACTGTGTTCGTGTCAATCACACATCACCGTGCAAAATTCTACGATAGACCCTCCAATCTCGTGCTCAAATCCTACAATACACTGGCTGAAAGGGGGTAAAAACCAGTAAAGTCTTTCCTGTTCCAGTCTTTGAGGCTATGTGTTAGTACAATTCTTCACCAGTTCTTCACCAATGACGTCGTAAGTCCACTTTCAAGTTTTGCCATGAACTTTCTTCGACATATCTTGGTATCATTAAATCTCCCCGGACAAAGTCCGGAGGGGGATTTCTTGCTATGCTTCTGTCCGTCGGTGAGTCCGAAATAAACAGGCTGATAATTCGAAGACTACTTGAGCTATTGACTTGCAAATTGAATATGTCTCGTTTGAGGAAAAAGGTACCCCTCAAAATTTTTTGTTTGTACTTTGGCCTACTTTTGACGAACTTAAGTTTGTTATGCAATAAAGTTTGTTACCACGCTACAGGGAGAAGTATTTGACCTATGGGTACCAAACTTCATATTTAGCTTCCTACAGAGCTGATTAGATTTTGGTGTACTTTGGTCTACTTTTGATAAAGTTACGATGTGTTTTTAGAAACAAATTATTACGTAATTGTGTTTTTCTGTCTCCTGGGAACAGTTTATGACTTATCATCATCAAACTTGACATTTGGTATGTCTATATCACTCTCCTCACTTGATTTGATTTTGGTGTACTTTGGCCTACTTTTGAAATTTTTGTTTTGAATATTTGAATAAAACTATTGTTACCACTGCACTGGGAAAATTATTTCACCTCTGGTCATTAAACTTTGCAGTTAAGTTCACTATACTAGTCTCCACAGGTGAATTGACGTTGGTGTACTTTGGCCTACTTTTGACGAACTTATGAGCATTACGCAATAAAGTTTATTACCACTCTACAGGGAGAAGTATTTGACCTATGGTCACCAAACTTCATATCTAGCTTTGTTGTACCACTCTCCAAAGCTAATTAGATTTTGGCGTACTTTGGCCTACTTTTGATGAAATTATGATGTGTTTTAAAAACAAATTATTACAAATTTGTGTTTATCTGTCTCCTGGGAAGACTTTATGACCTATCATCACCAAACTTGACATTTTGTATGACTATATCACTCTCCTCATGTGATTTGATATTTGAGTACTTTGGCCTACTTTTCAAAAATGGCCTGATCGGGGAAGGGAGATTTATGGCGTTCCCGATGACTACTTGTTTATGTAGGCGTCACAATCACTCTTTAACTATGGTCTACTTGATCTAGCATAAAACTAGTCATGTAAACACTCGGCTAAGAACCATATCAGCTGTAACTATATACATAATATTAAATGATAAGTCTAAATATAATGGTGGGCATACCTTAATTAATACAGGTAACAACACACAGGGTGAGGTTACCTTAGGTTTAGCTACAGTACACACCAGTATCACAACCAGTACACCCAGAAACACTATGTCATAAGTAGTGTAAGACTATCAAACATATGACCCCGAACAGGTGGCCTATAAATACTCCAACAATGTCATGTCCTACATGATAGCACAACATATAATATTAGGAACATTATAAAGTCATGACAACGTAGAACATTCCCCTACTAAGTTATTTAACTAGTATAGCATCATTATATTCAATTTATGTTTGACACATTACAGACGTGACTATATACGCAAACATACATAAATCAGCATTTAAATAAACGTAATTTTCCTTTATGTCCCTCAGAAAGGGTGCATATAATCATACACTTGCAAATCTGCCAATTTCACACCAAATGGTCATGTCATCACGAATTTTCTTAGCCAAAAGAATCTCATCACTACTATCCCTCACTATCATCTGGCATCTTCTGGGCCTGATGAGGGTGTAAGCGGCTTGAACATGGTAACCTTGTACTTTCTCCAAGCAGTGTTCTTTATTTCACTGAAAGCTATCTCTTGGAGCTTCTGGATTTCAGTGGGGTCTGGTCTTGTACCAGGAACGTATGCTGCTATTTGTACATCTTCAATAAAATATATAAGACTTCTATTTGGGTGGTTTGGCAAAAGAGGTTGCTCTAGGGGCAGGAATGAGCCATAACCTTTGGGTTGAACAATGCGTCCATTAACACAGTGGGATGTCCCACCCACAGAAAGTATTTCTTTGATACGATCAGTTTTGTCAAAGTATTAGCATGTGGTAGAACATACTTTGGCAAGTACAAGTAAAAGTACTTGATCACTGTACAATAAATATGTATGAAACAATACACAAACCATGTTATGGGGTTTGTGAAGTGTCCAGAGTCTTCAGGGAGCCTTGAAAGCGTATATTAGCGTAACAATGCAGCTAATATAACAGAAATATGTTCACAAAAATATGCTAATGAGTTGATTCGTATACATACAAACGGATATGAAAGCCTATTTCACAAGCTTTAACTTGAGCCATTGACTGACTGTGTTTGTTGAAAGTCTTTGATTCTATTACGAAATTGGTATATTGTGGAAACATTCTAATGGTTACCATGGAAACAGGTCCATTTCACCACATAAGCTACTCATCTCGTATTACTATCATGCAGATATGAAATGCAGAGACATTCAGCTTTACAATGGTATATGATAACAGTATTCACCCCAACTGGTACCAAAACCTAAAAATCAGGGACCTAGCCAATGCACTAAAAAATTGGTATCAGGACAAGTGTTTAGATTATGTTGCGTTTGTTTCAATGATTGCAGGTTGCCAAACTCATTCAGCATCCAAGTTACCTAAATCGTCGGAACCACCACGATAATGATATTGCTCTACTTAAACTGGAAACTTCATTGGAGTTTAATGAATATGTAAAGCCCATTTGCCTGTTCACATTGAACCCCACAGACAAGGCAGGTCAACACTGCCTTGTTTCCGGATGGGGTAAATTGAGTAAGTATCTTAATTTACTTCACTCATGTTAAATCAACATCTTTGATACAAATTTGAAATGATAACCAGATTTATTTTACATAGCAAACATTCAACGTAAAGGGATGGACCTTATCACCAACAAAATGTAACATTGCATGCATTTATGTGAAGTTGTGTGAATTGAAAACAAGCTGAAATATAGGATACGATTTCATTTCAACACATGTTGCCTAGTCAGCAATCACAGAACTCATTATTGTAGCACGTTATGTATTACATATCAATCTATGGTATTTTCGTCATACAACCTCACATATATGTAAGAATATCCCAAACGACAACAATAGCACATCTATTTCACTGTTTCTTAAATCACAATTATTGAAAGAAAAATAGTGATTTGTACCAATGGGTATAATAATGTGAAGGGACTGCAAACAGTCTGTCAAGCTGTGTGTTGTCTATATATGTTATTCATATATTCATTTTACCATTGGTGTAAATATATTTTGTTAATAATAAACTGTGCTCATGAGTCTACTGCTACACTGACAGGGCCGGAGCTAGGAGGCAGGTAAGCAATTGCCTCCTCTGTTTTTGGGACCCTGAATGAAACTGAGAGTTAACATATATATTTTTTATGTTCCAAAAATTATATAATTATGTCTTATAAATAAAACTACAAATTTGAAAAGCATCTGTATCCATACTTGACAAACGCACTCCATTTTAATAGGAACAGGACCTAAACTCGTCAATGACGTTTTCTGTTGGGAAACACTTATAAGGAACGTCTTTTTAACTGGTCCCTAGTTTCAGAGTGTGCGATCTATGATTCTTCGAGAGGCTTATACACAGAAAGTCCTGTATTAGGGCAAATTCTTTTTGACCTGATCCCGCCAACAGCAACAAGTATTTCCTTGACAACATGTTGTTGCTGGAGCCTGATTATGGCTGGTTATGGGGGTACGGAACTACCCGAGTTGATGGCCCACTACAAGAGAATCAGTGACTCGCTTGCTGACCGACAAGATCACGTGGCATCCTGTGCAGCTTTTGTACATCCATGGATGAAGAGTGGAATGCCTATGTCCAGTTGTTGGCTGCGCGCCGTGGGCTGCACTTGATGCAGAGAACAGGAATGCTCCTCAACCATACACTATAGTTTTCTATGACCATAAGCACCTGTCGCAAAACGCAAACAACTGTGCCAATCTAGACGAACTGTCTGTTTGTGTGCAGACCATGAGATTGAGTACAAGTTCACATGAAGGGTGGTCGGTGTTTCTTGGGCACCTGCTGCAGCAAGAGGTCCAACAAGTCGCTCAAACCACAAGGCCATGTTCTGTTCTGTCACAACAGGAGTACACAACATATGGTCAATAAGTACCATGAAGAGGGCAACATGAAAAACTTCTCTACAGTCGAACAAGATGGCAGCATTGCTCACGTCCACCTGACTCAGCTACGAGCCATGAGGAAGCGGAAAGACAGGTTTAAGATCTATATTGATGTCTTTCACAACCTTTCAGAGACTTGCCATCCATTGTGGATGGTCGAATGATCTGAATCACCAGTGGGTCTGTATGAGGATAACTCCACAACATTATATATTAGCTTCTGAGACTGTTTAGAAGCCTATTCCAGCTCCTTGTAGACGTTCAGTTGCAAGTAACCAGAGCCTCTCCACCAGTTCACTCTCTCACTGTGAACCGGGTCTCTACGTATGACCACAGACAGACATCAAACTTCACCATCCCATTCATGCCAGACGGTGTGCACACTACTTGACTACCAGATTCCTTCTACTACGACATCAAGAGCTGACTACAAGGATTGTTCTCGCTGGGTTGGAGCCAAGTGTGGCACATTAAGTTTGTGGAAGGCCGACAATAAGTGTTGAGCTTGGGTCGTATGGGCCAATGAGTCCTTTGAAGGTGAGTCTCACATCTTCAGTCTCACCCAGCGATGCTATACGCAGAGAAGCGGAATCATGGTAGCTGGGATACCATAGGATTATGACCATCCTCGCAGGATTTCGGTCTTGTTGCCAACCGTGCCTGTAGGCTTTTTAACCCAAGGATGATCAAATGTAGTGGGTTTCCATCGCTGACTAATGTATTCTACATGGTACATCTAAACTCGTGGCCCACAGACACCTCCTGCGCCCCTGTAGTTTGTTAAATTTGATATCTGTTGGAACAGTTTTGTTTTATTAAGTCAAGAACTGTACCCACTGTTATATGCCAACGGTGTCCATGAGTCATACACACAAATGCGATCTGAAAGAGAAAGACACTCTGCTAGACATGTTATAAAACCAGATGGACATTAGGGTAGTTTTTTGTATTCTATTTTAGGTGCTCGGGTATGGCGCAACTGTCACAAGATTGGCACTTTCCAGCTGACCTCTAAGCAAGATTTTGTCAGCTTGTCCACTTATCTCTATAGTGATAGAGGAGTGTAGTTTATGTTAGGTAGAACTCTGTGCATGTCTTGTGTAGATGAGCCCTTACCATCCCAAGTGCGGTTCTGAGCACTGCTGCAAGTCTAGGATATCTTGGATGTTTGATTTCGTGTTGTATATTATATGCATGAGTTGTCGTGATTGTGCAAGGCCTCCAGTGCACGAATATTGCAGCAATCTTGCAGGGTATAAGGTAGCCTACAGTAAGTTGCACTGGACTAGTTATCAAGATCCCCTCTGTTACAAACACATTGTAGGGCTTTGTTATTCTACGTACTAACAACACTGTAGAATTAAGGACCCTGTACACTGAAGTACAAAAGAATAGCCAATAGCGGTCAGTGTACTTGTACACCTTTCAACCTGTTCTCGATGGGACCTGATGGGAAAAGGCCCTCTTTACTTGTAACCATCAGACGTTAACCGGTGGCAGTGCATAGGGGACATAGCATTGCGTATCTGAATAGTCCTCTCAACAGAGGAATTTTGTAAAACCTGGAAGAATGCCACCAGGAGCCGCTGGGGCAGTGGTACTGTGAGTGCATTATACACCAGAAACCTAACGAGGATTGCACGGTGGGTTGTAGGCAACTCCCAGTCCACCAGGGGTCGTGCACGACGGAGTGTCACTAATGCCTAGGGCACATTGCGCTGCAAGGGCTGTCTACACCCAGTCCATGACCAAAAACGATAAACACAGCGTTTTTTAAGAACGTGGAGTGGCCACAGAAGAACTTTAGCATGCTAAACTTCCACTACGACTACTGTCAGCCGTCGTCTGACCGTAAGGAGGCAGTGACCTTACGCCAATCGTCGCATAATCACAGCGGATTTAGCTGCACATTGCCGGTACAGATACAGCACTGGTGCCGTGTGAATGCACCATGAAAGTAACGATGCCTTACTTTAGTAATCACACGGTGAGTAGAGCGTAAGTTATACGCGAGTACAACGGACATTCGATGCATGTTGACCTCACGGCCACCACAATAAAACCATTCCCAGTGCCGATGCACTCATAACGCACGGAGCCCGTACTGATGTGCCCACAACTCTACTTTTGTCAATGCAAGCGGAAAATACCGTAGACACCGCAGACCTCAAGACGCGAACATGCCCGCAAGGTCAAATGTGCCCATTGCTTTAGCTGAACACCGACCACCTTGCAGTTTGTTTACACTAACAATAAATGTGTCAGATGCAGTACTATTGGTGAATTGTATGTGAAACAACACACTGCTATCCTTATAATCGTATCACTGAAAGAAAGAAAATTCTTGTGTGTTGTATTTCCCATAATGCAGTTTTTGTGTGTAAATCAGCGGGTGCACACCATAATCTCTCCTTGTAGATGCTGGCCGTCACGGGCAGATACCAGAAAAGCTGCAGCAAGTCTATGTTCCAATCATCACTAATGAAGATTGTAGCAAAAAATATAAAGATAAGAAAAGCATCACGGATAGCATGGTCTGTGCTGGTCACCTCGCCGCTGGGGGTATTGACGCCTGCAACGTGAGTCACATGCCAGTGTTTCTTGTGCTGCACAAGAGCTTGCAATACTATAATGTGACCAAGGACAGATCCGGGGCAACAGCTAATTTAGCAATCCACATCCTTCGAGTATTGTTTTTCTTTTTTTTATGTTTGTGATGAGGTTCTAAAACAAGTGGGACGGCCACCTCTTTGGATCTGTCATTGGTACCTGCACAAACATACAATCATAGTTAGTGGACAAACAATACAGCGACCAACTGAATCAATATCAAGGTAATAATATTACATATGTCATTCTCTACTGTTCATATTTTGATGAAACATGACGTTTTGCCATGGTAACTACATGGCTTCATCAGATGTTGCACTGTATGGGTGAGAGGAGCTGGAGCAGTGCACACGGTACCTCCTTCCCTCTATTGTTGTTCAGGGTTGGGTACCTCTTGTGGACCTTGAGGGCTTCAACTATCGGTCTTCTGGTCTTTCCATTCTGACATATACAGTGCAACATCTGATGAATATTTACAAAGTTCATCTTGACACAACACAAAAAAAGCTTACATTGATTGACAGTTTCAACAACTACTGTTGCTATTTTCAAAATCTCTCTGCGCATGACAGGTCAATCTGCACGACTTCCGATACTTTGTACACATGAGAGTGTTGAAAGCCCCCCTCGTCCCTGTTCATGACCTGTCTCTGTCCTCTATCTTGATCGCTTCCTTGATTGTTTTTATCCTCCAATCCCCCTCCCTATCCAGTACACTCACTTCCTCCCAGTCTATCTCATGATTGTTCTGCTTAACATGATCTGTAATTGTACTCTTGTGGATCTGGGTGAGGGATTCTTTTCTCGCTGCTCTGGTGAATGATCCCTTAGTGTTCTGATCCACATTCTTCATGTGTTCCTTCACACAAGTGCCCAACTTTCTGCCAGTTTCCCCCACTTATACACTATCACAAGATTTACAAGGGGTCTTGTAAACCACTTCACATCTCTCAAGCTTTTCTTGCTTATCCTTGGGGTGAATAAGCATGTTCCTTATTGTCTGTAGGGGTTTCACCGCTGTGGATACTTTGTGCTTGTTAAGAATGCGAGACACACCTTCCGTGACCCCTTTCACATAGGGTAAGTTTACTAACACTTTGGAGCCTCCCGAGTCATCCTTCTTCTTCTTCTTCTTCTCATCATTTCCTCCTTCTTTCCTCCTTTCAATCTGTGTTTTAACTGTGTCAAAAGACCACTCCGGATATCCACACTTAGATAGTGCCTCTACTATGTGTTCTCCTTTCTGTCTATCATCAGTCTCTGTAACAATATCATTGCACCTGTCAAGTAGGGTTCTGATCACTCCTAATTTGTGTTGCAATGGATGGTGAGATGAAAAGTGTAGATACTGGTCTGTCAATATATGTGTAGATACTAGTCTGTCGATCAAGATACGAGGACAGAGACAGGACATGAACAGGGACGAGGGGGGCTTCCATCTCTCTGATGGGTACGACCCGATTTTCAGTATCGGAAGTGGTGCAGATTGACCTGTCATGCGCAGATTTTGAAAGTAGCAACAGTAGTTGCTGAAAATGTCAATCAATGTAAGATTTTATTGTGTTGTGTCAAGATGAACTTTGTATATATATATATGGATTCCAACACGATGAACACATTTAAGGATAACATCTGATGAAGCCATGTAGTTACCATGGCGAAACGTCATGTTTCATCAAAAAATGAACCGTAGAGAATGGCATATATAATATCATTATGAATCTACATTCTGTCAATAATATTCACTCTATCAATATCAAGTGTTATGGTATTAGACGGGTAGATAATAGGCAGATCCAGGGGGTGCAGGGGGCGCCCCCCCCCTTTCCCACCAAAATACTTCATTTTCATAGGGTTTTTCATGAAATCCCGTAAGTGCGCCGCCCCCCCTTTCCTTAAGTGCGCCCCCCTTTTCCAAAAACCTGGATCTGCCTGATATGATATTTCCAAATTCCACCCTCCCCCATGATCTTTCAAACGCTTTTTGTAGATGACGTTGGGGTATCTTGTCCTGTCAAAATGATTATCATGATTATCAATGGGACAATTTTAAATAATTGGCTAGCAATAATCAGAAAATTGTAACTTGACTTCTTGATTTGACATAAACACTAAATTGCGAACATTTCTGGTGTATTAGGGCATACGCAATTTGTTAAACGCTAGGATATCAGCAGTTAGGGACTTCCAAGTGGATTTTCAAACTGACATAGAGCAAACATTATAATCAGAATTCTGGATGTGATTATCATACAAGGGGTATTATGAGATCAAATCGTCATTACATAATATGAACACATAAATATACAGCTTATTACGTTGGACCAAAGGATATATATATCATTTGAAGGAAAAACAAAACTACTCTTCTTATTGCATACAAATTTGTTTCATGACTTTTCTCAATCTTCAGTACAAATGATTCTATTGCAAAGTATGGGACATATAATTATGTTGTGACAAAAGTTAACTTAATACGATGATGCTTCATTTACAATTTCGGGGAGTGATGATCTATGTATCCTGGTTGTGAACCGGATAGCCCTGATAAATTTTTCAGTGGAGTGTATGAGTCTTTCTAAATATGCTCTTCTACTGGGTATAGGAATATTTTTTATTGAGTAGCCAAAGTTCATTTGTTCCATTGCGATTTTGTAGAGTGCTCAATGTAAAGGTTTACCTGGAGCTTTGTGTATAAGAAAAATATTCCTATACCCAGTAGAAGAGCATATTTAGAAAGACTCATACACTCCACTGAAAAATTTATCAGGGCTATCCGGGGGAAGGATATATATATATATATATATATATATATAAATATATATATATATATATATATATATATATATATATATATATATATATATATATATATATATATATATATATATATATATATATATATATTTTTTTTTTTCCTGGTGTTTCACCATTCGTCAGGACATGTTCCAAATGTTAAACTGCTATTAAGAAATAAAGTTTACAAAACTATACAAAAAATATGTAGTATTACATTCACAGTATCTGATATATATGTTTATACATTGCGATATTGTCTGCTTTATGGTCGCTGGAATTAATCCTTTGCAACAATACTTTTATCTTTGACACCCAAGATTATATACAGACAAAAGGGACAGCCATGGGCACAAAAGTGGCTCCCACGTATGCCAACTTAACAATGGCTTACCTTGAAGAACAATTGTATGAAACAGTCGTAAATACAAAGGGAACAACGTATGGTGAATACATCAAGAGAAATTTGCTACGATATTTAGATGATTGTTTCATTATCTGGCCTACAAAATGGGACCCATTAGAATTCGTAGAAATGATGAACCGTCTACATAGTAACATTAAATTCACCATGGAAAGGAATGAAAAAGAAATACCATTTTTAGACATTTTAGTCTACATGAAAGACAACAAAGTACTAACGGACCTTTACTCCAAACCCACAGACTCTCACCAATATTTACATTTCAAAAGTTGCCACCCCCGACATACGAAGCAAAGCATCCCTTATTCTCAGGCCCGCAGGCTCTGCACAATCATTGATGACAACCAGATTAGGGACAAAAGATTAGAGGAAATGAAAACCTTTTTCCTACAAATAGGATATCCTCTACCACTCGTCAATGATGGTATTGCCAAAGCCAAAAGCATCTCCTAGGATACATTAAGATCTGCAAGGCCAAAACAAAAATTGGACACTCTACCATTTGTCTCCACTAACAACCCAAGAAACCCTAATCTTGGACAAACAGTCAAATCAATGCTGGAAACACTTTGCAATAACAATAGAATGCTCAAAGTCCTAAACAATACAAAATACATAAAATGCACCCGACAACCAAAAAACCTCAAGAAGATGCTTACCAAGGAAAAGTTCACATCAATCGACAGAGAATACAACACAGGTAGTCAAAAATGTCAGGACAAAAGGTGCGGGACATGCCCCTTCTTACAAGAATGCAAGATAATTGAAATCACCTCTACAAGACGAACATTTAAAATAGGAAAGCCCATGACTTGTAAATCAAGAAATGTTTTATATATACTCACCTGCCAGGGTTGCAAAGAGCAATACGTAGGAATGACAAACGACACTCTAGCAGTTCGAATGAGAGTACATAAGCAGCAAATAAAAACACCCAAATACAGAAAACTTTGTGTTAGCAAGCACCTGGCGGAATGTCCCACTGATTCCCCTATAAAGTTTACTGTTACACCTTTTTTAAAACTCAATGACACTAAAACTGAGGGACTAATAAAGGAGAACTTGTTCATTGAACAATTCAACCCTAAATTGAACAATTTATCACTTTAGAACCCCCTTTCATATCTACATGTCTCAATAATCCATACTATGTTTACTGTATATATCTTAGATACTCATGAAGTACTGGATTACATTATGTCTTTATATGTATATGTGATACATGCTATGTTTACTGTATATATCTTAGATATTCATGAAATACTCGATTACATTATGTCTTTATTCTTATGTGGGATAAAGATAACCCTATGTTTTAAAATGATTAGATATTTAATATCCACTATATTTAAAGTAGTGTATCATTGTTTACAAACCTAGTTCACCATCAAGTGTATATATTATTATATTAACTTCCTATATGTTATTTGTAAATTAACTTTACGTTTTATATATTATCACTGTAATATATTTTCTTTCCTTGAAAAGACTTAAGTTGAAAATGTACATTAGGAAAATAAAAACCAGGAAAGCCAGTCATGCTATAAAGCAGTCATATATATATATATATATTTACCACAGTGTGACACAGTACATTGGTATGAGTTCAGTACTGTTTTTATGTAATGATTTTATGTAATAATCTAGCACACCTACTACTTCTAGAAAAAAAAAAAAATCAATGAACATCAAAGAGATTGCACAAAACAGCATGCTAGCTGTCATACGGCTGACGTAATTGTATTGCAGAAGTCCAACCATAGGCGTCTATATGTCTGAGAGAGTGACTGGGCAGTATGATTATACAAAGTATTCCTACATTATTGCATTTTGTAATTTATTAATAAATTATCGTGGTAAACGTGTTGAAAATATGCCAGTTTATTTTGAAACAGTTTTGCAATTGTTTAGAAAAGACGGATAAATACAAAAACGGGTTCGTTGTTTAACATTGATTATTCTATTGGGCAAGTTGGGGCTCGCCGTGATACGCCCCAAGAACTTGCCCAATAAAATAATCAATGTTAACAACTCACCCGGTTTTGTCTATATACAGCCTAAAAAGTAGTAGCTCTTGTAAGTCAGTGTCCGGCTTACACCAGGTCCAGTGGTTTGAAGTGGTTCAAAGGTAGCGTCTGAGCCTTCACGTTTGTGTTCTGAATGCCTCTGTGCATGCATCTAAATATCAACCTGTATCGCGGGTTGATATCTAAAATGTCAACCTGTATGGCAGGTTGATATCTAAAATATCAACCTGTATGTCAAATGTAGGCCAGAAATCTAAAATATCAACCTGTATATCAAATGTAAGCCAAAATGATCCATGTCTCACACATCCGTCTGGGGTTAGTGTCTAATATATCAAACTATCGCAGACAATATAGAAAAACAACACCACCGCATTAAATTACTAAGTAAGTAAGTAAGTAAGTAAGTAAGTAAATAGTTTATTGAAGTGTCCCATTATTTACAGAATAATAACAATCTAATTGCCTTAATAAAATAATGTCCGGCCAACATCAGCCTATGAGACACTAAAAAGATTACATCTTTATATAAAATAAATCAAACATATAGTAATCTTCTTTTGAACATTTAGAAAACTGTTTTTGCTAAAAAGGGTTGGATAAGATCATTTGTCATTAAGACACAATACTTGTTAAGCGTTTTAAAATCATTGAACGTTTCAATATACATAATAATTTCATTAAAAAGTTGATGTCTTAGATCATCATACAATGTACAATTAATTAAAAAGTGTTGTTCATCCTCAACTTCATTTAAATGACAAAATTCAAATATACTATTTTCAAGTGGCAGTGGTACATTTTCAAATCTGCCTGTCTGAATACCAATTTGGAGAGAACTACTTCGAAGTTTTGATAATATTTTCCTATGCTCACGGGGAATTGATGCTGTTACATATGATTCTGTTTGTATATGAGTTTTAAAAATTCTATACAATCACATCTTATTCCCATTTGCAAGGGTACTGTAATGCCAGAGATTGCTCAACCATTTTCCTGTTCTAAAGTATGGACTTTATCTGTGACATTTTTTATTTCCTTTTTCATAGAACATTTAGTAAATGTTTCATCATATTTACAATTCATGCTATATTTTCCAAGGAGGTTTATACATTTATATTTGAATGACCTTTTTTGAAGTTTGTGTTTCCTAAAAACAATGGCAGGAATTCTATTTCCATTCATTACTGATAATTCTTTAGATCTGGTAAAAAATATTCTCAATATTATACTTGATACATTCATATCTCTCTCTCTCTCTCTCCTCTCTCTCTCTTATAATTTCCCTGGTAGTGGTGGCGGCCATTTTAAAATCAGGTTGATACTCTCATTAAACCTTTATGTTTATTCCAATTTGCTTTCTTATAGATATCTCATACCCTAAAACTACATACATGTATTTAGAAGTCAAGTTACCAATTAGGCATATCAAGAATCGTCCTGTAGAATGTTGTCAAACGAATTTCATATAGCCTAACAGGAAGTTCAAAACTCCAATTTAAAAACATTGAACAACTTTATTCTTGTTACGTCTTTCCTTCGCTCATGTACATTTGACACATATAAAAAGCATTTCACACTTCCCTTGCATATAATAGCCTCGCTTCGATCTAACTCCACCCAACTATATCGTTACATAAATACATCCATAATAATTCGAACGCACAATTAATGCTTAAATAAAACGGGGTTATATCATTACATCTTCCCTTCCCAAGTTAAATTTCCTCTTTTAAAATTGCACAAACCCTCAAAATTTTCTTAAATAACTAAATTTATCAAAAAAACCCATTTTTAAAAAAAAAACCCTTGAAAAAAAATTCCAATACCCTATTTTAAGGGAAAAAAA
>JAGTTF010001593.1:0-10136 GCA_019095985.1 Streblospio benedicti | reverse complement strand
TAGACCAAACTTTGTGATAAACAATCATGGGTTTCCCCTTTCATATCTCCACTAAAACGCAGAAAGGCCGGGCCCCCAAACCCAATTAGGGGAACTTCTTCCCCCTCAAAACCCGTTCACCAAAATTAAAACGCCAAAATTCATAAAGAAGATAAGTGTATTGATATTGTCTTTGACGTAAGTCTAACCGAAAATAATTTTTCCACATAAAAGCTATAATGGGTTGGTATGAACAAGGACTTTAAGGCAGTGATCAAGCCGTGAAAACCGACGATGGCCTTGCCTTTGTCCATAAAAAGGGGATGTCGCATGAAGGGTGTTTGCATTGTGTCTAAAAATTGTAAATGCTAAATCTGGCTTGTTTGTCTTAAAGTCAAGTAATTATTGCAAAAAAATAATACTATAAAATGAAAAAATTTAACTTTATGTAATAAGTTATAATTATGTTTTTCTTATTTTCTTTTGTTAATAGCGATGTAGCAAAATTAAAACACAATTATATACAGAGATTTATTATAAATATGAGTTTTCTACTTACGGCATGAAATTAAAAAAAATTTACAGATTTACAGACTTACAGATTTTGCAACCTTCCATCTGGCTAGATGCTTATAGGTTGGGTGCGTAGAGAAGAGAGAAAGAGATAGGTGTTAGTGGGACAAAATAAAGAATAAACGTACGGTGGGGGATAAAATGTTAGTAGAGTGCAAGATAAAAGCAGAGAAGAAGGGGTTAATAAGGTGGGGGATGAGACACGGCAGGAAATCCTGTTCTTGAAGATCTCCAGTATTTGGATGAAAGTGTGTGTCTCTAGGGAGCTGATTCCAATCTACTATTGTACGAGGGAAAAATGAATACTGGTGATATTGGGTACGGATACTATGGGTTGAGGTGGACACCATTTCTTTGCAGGAAAAAAGTATTTGCCAATTGGTATGTTTACAAGGCCATGCACTATTTTATACATTAAACAGAGTCTACTATTTTTCTCTACATGGGCTAGTGGTCTCCCAATGGAGTTCCTCCAGCATTTCACCAACTGATGATGTGTTGTGGCCCCGGTTACCCATCAGCGCCTTTCGGCTATACCATTTCAAGCATAGTTGTCTGCTGCTTGGTGTATAGATTTACTGTTCTTAATACTCAATAGTTTAAGCCTTACAATCGCCTTATAGGCTTTCTCTTTCATTTCTTTGGACTTCACTTTGATATTTCTCTTCAAAAAGCCCTAATTTGCTATTGGCCTTTGAGGTCACTTGCTGAATGTGCCTGTTCCATGACAAGTCATCTGTGATTGTCACACAAAGGTACTTTGCAGAGTTCACATCCTCCAAAACTTGGCCATGCAGCTTATAGGGGAAAGATATGTTCTTCTTCCTTGTATTACGGATCATTGCACTTTGCAGGGTGGAACTCCATCAGCCACTCTTTTTTCCCACATGTCAAGACTCTTCAAGTCATCTTGCAGCTGTTGATCATCTGTCGATGACAGGTGATATACACAATTGTGTCATCTGCAAATAGACGCAAAATATAGAACACAATTTGTTATATATAAGACTGTTTACAAATATTAATTTTTGTGAGTTTATATTATTGAACAGAATTCAGTTTTCTATTGATGGAATGAAATGAAGAAAAAAAAAAAACAGAATTCATGTGAGAAACAGTGACTTTGGATATATGGATGTGGAATACTTCATGGCCATCTCAAGGATAGAACATTACGTTGGAACCGTTTCATTGGTGTATCAAATAGTATTACATTGAACAGAGCCTTTTTAATATTATCACATTAGAAACATAACGGATTACAATGGCAAACCACAGTGATGAGCAACAGAAGTCAATGTCGAAGGAGAAATTGTTCAGCGGAAGTGACGCTCTGAAATCACAAGACAAACCATACAAATGTAATGATTTTGGCAAGTGTTTTAGTAAGAGAAGCGATATGACCGGGCACATGAGAATCCACACTGGGGAGAAAAAATATCAGTGTACAGTGTGTGAGAAATCATTTAGTCGAAAGTGCACATTTGACAAACCCATATGATAATCCACACTGGTGAGAAACCTTATGAGTGTAGTCAATGTGGCAAGTGTTTTAGTGACCGTAGTGCCTTGGCCAGCCACATGAGAATCCACACTGGAGAGAAAGAACATCAGTGTACAGTGTGTGAGAAATCATTTAGTCGAAGTGGACATCTGAAAAGACATATGAGAACTCATACTGGTGACAAACCTTATGAGTGTAGTCAATGTGGCAAGTGTTTTAGTGACCGGAGCAACTTGACCAGCCACATGAAAATTCACACTGGAGAGAAAGAATATCAGTGTACAGTTTGTGAAAAATCATTCAGTCTAAGCGCAAATTTGACAAGACATATGAGAACTCACTCTGATGATAAACCTTTTGATTGTAGTCAATGTGGCAAGTGTTTTCGTGACAGTGGTAACTTGACCAAGCACATGAGAATCCACACTGGGGAGAAAGAATATCAGTGTACAGTGTGTGAGAAATCATTCAGAGAAAGTGGACATCTGAAAAGACATATGAGAACTCACACCAATGTAAAACCGTATGAGTGTAGTCAATGTAGCAAGTGTTTTAGTGTCAGTAGCCACTTGAACACCCACATGAGAATCCACACTGGGGAGAAAGAATATCAGTGTACAGTGTGTGGAAAATCATTCCGTGAAAGTGGAACTCTGAAAAGGCACATGAGAACTCACTCTGGAAGAAAACCTTATGGTTGTGGAGTTTGTGATAAAAGTTTCTCTGGAAGGTCTGATGTTATTAGTCATATGCGCACTCACACGGGAGAGAAACCTTACAAGTGTGATCAGTGTGAAAAGTGTTTTGCTAAAAGTTCTAACCTGAAGATGCACAAGCGCACACACAGTGGTGAGAAGCCATTTTACTGCCATATTTGTCACAAACCATTTACACACGGAGGCAACTTGAAAAAGCACCATATGACTTTGCATGCCAAGAAGTGAGCTGTTATGACTGAACAATTGCTGTGTTTTTTTATTGAATAGCTGTAGAGTATTTTAGCAATGGTAGACTAAATTCTGATATTTCATCAGCAGGTTATTTCAAATTTTACCTGCCCGTTGTAATTCTTTGGGTGGTGTAATTTGTCTACCTCTGATTGTAGAGATTTTGGTTATATAAAATTGTGTGATGACATTTTACCTATTTAACAAATTTGACATACAATATGTGTATTGTCCAATAGTTCTGAACTGGGTTGGCGTGTCCCAAGCTAGCAAAGTACTACATTCACAAAAATTGTCTGTGATTGCTCTAATTGGCGTGTACCAAATGTTTATCTCATATTTTTTCATGCAAAATGTCTGAAATTGCGGCCCTAATACCCCTGCTGCAAACACTATTTGGAGTCCTGTTTGCTTCATGCTTCTTTTGACTTTACTGTGGCATTTACAGCATCGGCTGCCTCCTCCGACCAGAGCCTATATTAAAGCCGAATAATTTACATGAAAAGGAACATCTAATGCAAAGGTTTTAAACATTTGTTTTGATAAATAATAAATTAGATTTTAAAAAGTAGATACGAATATTCGAGTAATAAAATTTAGGAATGAAAACGAGCAAATTAAAACGTATTAATATGTCTTTATTTTTCATGTAATTGAGATTTTTGTGATGAAAATTGTGAAAATAAATATACTGGTTGATAGACAATTAAGAAAAACGTGGGGTTTCATTCATCAAGTATTATTTACTATTTATATAGAGAGAGGACTACTATGTTTATGGTGCAGAAGAGTCCCTGTAATATGGCTTGAAGGTGGGAAGTGGAAAATGTGGAACGTGATGGAAGAAATAGTTATCCTTTATTTGATATCAGAAATATGACTCGATATAATGAACTTCAAAGGCAACTGATCCTGTTAATCATGTTTAGAATGTTGGGTGATAGGTGTAGTTGCAAAATGTTGATGTACTTGGACCTAGAGATGTAGCAATATCATATACATAGGCTGTTGAATTAATGAGATTTTAACTCTAATTATTTTAAAGTAAAAGGGAAGCACGAATTACACGGGAATGTGGATATTTTATGGTACGTTTTTGATGAACTTTAAGACCCTAATATGACTCGTTCATCTCAAGACGATCAAATGAAATCAACGAATGGGAAGTTGGGACATTTTGTAAACATTTGCCGAGTACGCGAACATGACATTTATGGGATCTGTGAACTATGTGACCATATCACATTTCCAATGTATAGCATTTAATAGTATTAAAAATCATTAAATGAACATAACTTATGAATTTGAAATCAATAATTATACTAAACAACACAATTTTATCAGAATGTGTCCAAAATAGCAGGGTTAATGAAATCATTGTCTGCTTTTGAATTAAAATGATTAGAAAAATATCACATAACTTTCTCTTGTGCTTATAGTTCAGTCTGTTCTTCACATGTATAGCTCATGTACGTTCAAATGTTTTAAGAAATAAGCTAGCTGGTTAGATTGCTGTCGTATTCACCAACTATTTCTATCAAATACATGGAAAGTGTCATCTCTGACATGGCTGTGTTATTAGAGTTATGGTGACTGTCCTGAAGTTGAATACTTCGCCATAAAAAAGAGGTTTAACAGTTCTGAGCGATGAAAACAGAAGCCTACAAATGTTTTATGTCATGTGCCAGCATTTGGAGATGGACTGCAGAAGACACCGCTTATTAACATAATAGAGACATTATTATTTCAAGGTTAATACATTCAAATTATTGTATTGGTGTATATAATAGTATTTTGTTGAATATCAAATAGTATTTAGTTGAAAAGAGCCTTGTTATCAGGATCACATTAGACAGAAAAAAGGATTACAATGAAAAATCACAGTGATGAGCAACCAAAATCAATATTGACGGAGAAATTAGTCTGCGAAAGTGACGCTCTGAAATCACAAGACGAACCATACAAATGTACTGACTGTGGCAAGTGTTTTAGTGACCGTAGCACTTTGACAAAGCACATGAAAATCCACACCGGTAAGAAAGAATGTAAGTGTACAGTGTGTGAGAAATCATTCAGTAAAATTTCGAATCTGAAAAGGCATATAGGAATCCACACTGGGGAGAAACCTTATGAGTGTAGTCAATGTGGCAAGTGTTTTAGTGACAGTAGCCACTTGAAAACCCACAAGAAAATTCAAATTGGGGAGAAAGAACATCAGTGTACAGTGTGTGAGATATCATTCATTCTAAAGGGAAATCTCACAGATCATATGAGATCAAACTGGTGAGAAACCGTATGAGTGTAGTCAACGTGGCAAGTGTTTTTCACGCAAAATGTCTGAAATTTTTGCCCTAATACCCCTGCTGAAAATGCTATTTGGAGTCCTGTTTGCTTTGTGCTTCTTTTGACTTAACTGTGGCATTTACAGCATCGGCTGCCTCCTCCTACCAGAGCCTATATTAAAGCCGAATAATTTACAGAAAAAGGCACATCTAATGCAAAGGTTTTCAACATTTGTTTTGATGAATTTTAAATTAGATTTTAAAAAGTAGATCCAATTATTCCAGACATAAAATGATAACAAGCAAATTAAAGCGTATTAATATGTCTTTATATGTCATGTTATTGAGATTTTTGTGATGATAATTGTGAAAATAAATATACTGGTTGATAGACAATCAAGAAAAATGCGGGGTTTCATTCATCAAGTATTATTTACTATTTATATAGAGTATTAAAAATCATTACACGAACATTACTGATGAATCTGAAATCAATTATGTTTATGGTGTGGAAGAGTCCTTGTAATATGGCTTGAAGGTGGGAAGTGGAAAATGTAGAATGTGATGGAAGAAATAGTCATCCTTTATTTGGTATCAGAAATATGACTCGAAATAATGAACTTCAAAGGCAACTGATCCTGTTAATCATGTTTAGAATGTTGGGTGATAGGTGTAGTTGCAAAATGTTGATGTACTTGGACCTAGAGATGTAGCGATATCATATACATAGGCTGTTGAATTAATGAGATTGTAACTCGTCAAGGATACTGAAATGAACATGTGAAATATTAGTGGATTGCAAAAAGTCCCTAATTATTTTAAAGTAAAAGGGAAGCATACATTACACAGGTATGGTATCTTTGATCAACTTTAAGACCCTAATATGACTTGTTCATCTCAAGACGATCAAATGAAATCAACGAATGGGAAGTTGGGACATTTTGTAAACATTGGCTGTAGGTATGAACATGACATTTATGGGATCTGTGAGCTACATGATCATATCACATTTCCAATGAATAGCATTTAATAGTATTAAAAATCAGTACATGAACATTACTTACGAATTTGAAATCAATAATTATACTGAACAAAACAATTTTATTAGAATTTGTCCAACATATCAGGGTTAATGAAAGCATTGTGTGCTTTTGAATTGAAATGATTAAGAAAAATATTATTGGCTATCTTTGATTGGAATTCATAATATATTTATAAGGAGAACATGCTTACCAATTGATTGTATCTGATAGGAATGATTGTTCTGTCTGTGGTGTTTTCAATATTATAAAATTCTAACTGGAAAAAATTTGAAACTTGTGCTGAAAATCATCTGTGTACTTGTCTCACTGTCTGCAGTGTATTTATGTCTGAAAATGATTGCTTTGGGGTTTTTGGCGGTATTTTCTCTGCTGTTAATAAATGATATTTCACTTACAAATTTCCATGTGTTTTTGTAATATTTATACATGTATGTATGTATTTTTCATTTCTTGTTAGCCTAGGTTGTGTTTTTTTTCTGTAAAAGTAATTAATTTTACTAGGAATGTGGTATCCCACCATATTTTTTTATTGCTATCTTGAAATAATTTTTAAAAATATTTTGGAAGATATTATGCTATTTGTATTTTCTTTAAAGTTACAAATAAAGAACACATATTCTATGAATTTAATTTCTTTATTATTGTTAGAACCTAGTTTAAGGTTTTTTTTATTTTTAATTCTGTAATTCACATTTATTTTGTTCTGCTATAGCAATAAGGTCATCCACCGACAAAGCTGTCAAATTTTTAGAAATTGCTATCTTTAAATAATTTTTAAACCAAATAATAATGTCATAAGTGTAAAAAGGGAAGATATTATGCTATTTGTTTTGTATATGGTTTAAAGTTACAAATAAAGAACATATATTTTAAGAACTTAAAGAGCTTTATTATAGTCTTTAGAACCAAACATTGGCTATAAAATCAAAATTTTGTGAAATGTCACTCCAACAAAAATAATTCACATTTATGTTTTTAATAATTACTATTTTACTAAGGTCATTAAAAAGTCAGAAATAGCACTGCATTATTGAAGTGTCAATTGTAATGAACAAAATGAAAAGTTTCAAACCTCCTAAAAAGCCCTAATAATTATTATGGCTTGTTTTAAAAATAGACTAGTATTAAATAAGACCGTTTCATGGTCTATTAAACCTGTTTCATAAGGAACCTTTTGGAACAAACCACCTTTATTATAAGACCACTTAAGGGTACTGTGAACTCTTTAAAGGAAAAATATTCTATTTTTCAGCTTTTTAATATTTATTATACTTTAAACTATGAAGAACAACATGTTTTTGAAATGAACCTTTATCTTCAATAGTTTTCCCATTACAACGCATTTTGTAAAGACCAAGCTGGAGTGAAAAACAATGACTCATTCTTTGCAGGCTTATAAGGTTATATGGGCTAAAAATTAATTTTTTACATTTTCAATGTTTTGTATGCTATAAATGATAAAGAACAACATCTTTTTAAAATGAACCTTTTATCATCAATAGTTTTTCTTATATGATACATTTTATAGACAGCAACTACTATCAATATATATTGATAGGCCATGTTTAAAGCCCATTTTCTCAAAACTAAGTTTGCATAGTGGATGAATTTTTCTTTTTATATTTCTCCTTAACCATGAAATAAAATTTTCACAAACGTGTATATATTTGAAGATATATGCATTCTGAAGAAAACCTTACTAGGGATTTTGATTTTTTTTTATTTCGTTGATGAATTATGAACGTTTTTGTATTGATTTGCAAGAAAATTCGGAAAATAGGTGGTTTTAAAACTTAAAATGCATGTAAAATGATAAATAGGAAAAATAAAAAAAATTTGAGGCAAGGTTTTCTAGATAAATATACAAATTTTTTAACTGAATATAGTGATTTTGGTCATTTCGATGTTTTACTATCAGTTATATGCTTCGCAGGCAAAGTTGTCATTTTTCATTAATTGCTTTATAAATTTTTTTTCATCAATCTATACAATTCAAAATGTGTTGTGTCATTAGATTAGATAATTATCTATAAAATAAGGTGTAATTTGTAATTGAAGCAATGATGAGTGAGAAAATCAAAGTTTAATAAAATCCTGAGATCAAGGTCAGTGGTGGTCGGCATAGAGAGTTTCTTTCCAGTCTGGGGGCGGCAGAGCTTAAATCCCGGACCTGCCACTGTATGGCCACATCACTAGTTCAATGACCCTAAAACTTGTTTTACAGTTTGGATACAGAAAAATCTTTTCTGTTCACAGATCAAATGAAATCATTATGGAGGTGGTCTCTTTAGATAGATGTTGTTTTATTTGGTTTGATAGAAAGGTGGTCTTCTATGGAGGTTTGCAGAGGACTGTTTATAAATACAAATGTAAGTTCTGTCTCATTATGGAGGGCGGTGCATTGAATGATGTCTAGAAATTGTGACTAGACATTGTAATTTGGATTTTTACTTGTAAATTCTATGGTCACGTATATTTTTTGATAAACAAATGTCATGATAAAATGATACATTTTACTTGGTTATTGGAATTATAGTGATCTTTTCGAAATTTACCCATGAATAACCATAGTGCCCATATCCGCTTGGACGGGTCTTGCTCTGAGGGGTGAATTTGGAGATATTTAACCTGGACTTTTACCATGGGAGAAGCTGTGCCCATCATATAGAAGGTCAAGTATGTTCTTTGTTCAGCCAAAACCCATCAGCTACAGTGCATAAGGCCTCTAGTAAACGCAAGTTGTTAGTCTTCCAAAATAATCCATCACTTTCATATACAGCAAAACTCGAACAAAGACCACCTCTATAAATAGACCACCCCTGTAATAAGTCTATTCCTCACAGCCTCAACTATTAATAATAAAAATAATAATAATAATAGTTTATTTTAGAGTATCACATTCGTAAATTCACGCTCTCGATACTTAACAATGTGAATAGAAATACATAATAAAAAAGATATTATTAGTTTTAAATGGAACATATTACATTGCAGCTATAAAAGTTGACAAGACATTAAAATGAGTTATAAAATAGAACAGAACTCTTAAGTACTGTAAATTTCTTAATTAAAACAATGACTTCAGATAAAAAGCAGGGGTTTATTTAATTTAATACAATGTATGTAACACATGAAAAGGCATAACAGTGAATTATAAGTGCTGTCAAATGACTACATTAAAAAACAGTGGTTTTCGGATAAGATAAGATTGTAGCTAAGATAAGATCTTTAATATAAATAAAGCACTTGGAAAGGCGTAAACATTTGACCTAACAAATTATACATTCTTAACTCTTCATAAATTGCACACTGGGAACCTCCATAAATAAAAACCACCTCTGTAATGAGACCACTTGGTAGAGAGGTTATACTGTCAGCAGATTGTCCACTGATTCCCCATCGTGACTCTCAATCTGCCCTAATGACACGTCTGTGGTCAGCGGGGTGATAGTGGACAAAGAGAGAGTGACCACCAAGGTCATATGTTCCCTCTATCATCGTCTGTCATCTCCATCTTTATACCGTGTTTGGTCATCTCAAGGGTGTGAACACATTAAACCTCACTGCTGTCAACCTTCAATTAATATCAGTATGGATTATCCCTAGAGGCATAGACCCGGGGTATAGAGGTTAGATACATTACAGCCGCTCTGTTAAGACTTCTGTAGGATTCCACTGGTCTCAAATGTTTGCTGTAAATCGGTGGTCTATAAGAAATGTGGTAACAAATGAACGCCAAACTGATTTTACCAGACACTTTTAGATATGATTTCTAATCTATTTTGAACTTCAAACTATCAAGATGCTT
>JAGTTF010001592.1:7562-25583 GCA_019095985.1 Streblospio benedicti | reverse complement strand
CCACGGAAGCATTTTTATCACCAATTGATCCGTTCAAACATACAGCACATCCAGCGAATCACTCACACAATCACTCACTCTCTCTTTCAACCCAAAAACCTATACATATTTAACGTGTAAGTGCCACGAACTGTGTGCAACTATTTAGCTATTCGTTTGCTTAACCATTTTAGACCCTTTTCCAACCAAAATACTTTATTTTCATATGTTTTTGGCATGTCGGCCATCAATCGCACGAACAAAACCCAAGTCGCCCCCCCCCTTTCCAAAAGAAACAGACCCGACGACCGGGAATCAAACCCACGACTTTCAGGTCACGAGTCCCCCTCCCCCATGCACTCGGCTGCCACAGAAGCGCCTCACCTTCCACACGAGCACGGCGAGCCCCAGCAGGATCCACAGGCACAGCATGATGCCCAGAAACACCGCGTACTTGAAGCCGTAACGGAACCACGCGCGCGCCGTGAAGTGCACGGTGGTCGACTGTACCGGGGCCGTTGTGGTTTGTGGCGGTGGCGAGGAGGCCGTTGTGTTTTGGTCCTGATCGGCAGACGAGCTGTTAGGTAAAGACATACAGATAGCTTTGCCATTGTTCTTTCAACAAATGTCTTGCTCTCTCAAATAGTCACGATTGGTAGGGAAAAGGTATGAATGCCAAATACTAGTAGTTCAGTGCCATTTGTTTATTCTACTATTAATTCATGAACTTTGGTCAGGGGGTTATTATGTACACAAGCCAAACGCAGGGACGGATCCAGCGGGGGGCTCTAGTCCTCCCGCCTGCCATATTAGCCTTAAAGCCCCCCCGCCCCTACAATTTAGCCCCCCGCCCCCCCCCCTTTTTTCCCACCAAAATACTTCATTTTCATAGGGTTTTTCATGAAATCCCGTTTTTCCTTTGTTTTCCTTAGTTCAAAAACCTGGATCTGCCCCCACGCATGGACAAATCCGCCCGACCCCAGCTCTCAAAATTTGAAAATTAGCCCCCCCCCCCGGTCTCAAATTTCTGAATCCGTCCCTGAAACATGTGGTCACCCCTTGTTTTGATATGACTAGTTCAACTTTGACCTGCCGAATCACCACCATTAACATTATATTTGTATGCCCTGAACATAGTTCCAAATAATTTCCATTTGTGGATAAAACATCAGTAGAAAGACTAAACTTTCTTGTGCAATCATTAATATATGCGATACAGGGCACCGACATAACAAAGAAACACCTCATAAATCAGTACTTTATATGTAACGCCATCTTATATATAAAGAGCTATAAAAGTAGCCTCATCACTGGATTACCAAGTCCATACCTGTTAGCTATATCCTCCAATGAGTAGTTCAGTGGTGGAAAAATGGTTGCGTTGTGCAAGATGGTTGCGTTGTGTATGATGGTTGATAGAGTCCGCAGTATGATGAGGTCGGGCGCAGGGGACGTTGTGTCTGTAAGTCTTTCTGAGCTCCCCGTGGACTGAGTGAACAGTGGCGTTTGGGGTGTTGAAGAAGCCGCTTTGGAACGATTGCTGCTTGTTGAAATGCTGGTGATTAATCCCCGATACTGTGTACTCGTCGGCTGTGGCTGGTCGGTACCGAATGATGTTGAACTTATTGCAGTACTACTGTTTGTACTGGTTTTGGGAGAGTCTGTCAGTACTGTTGTTGTTGTCACGTGACTTGTGCTGCCTTCTATGCTGATTGGTCCACGTGTTGTTGACTGAGAACTGGATGCTGCTGCTGCTGCTGTTGATGATGATGATAGCGTTGTACTGAAGAAGGCACTTGGTACTTTGGTCGGGACAGTATCCACTGTTGGAGTACTGTTGTACTGAAGCGATTGAGTACTTGTGTGTGTTGTTGTTGTACCTGAGGTTCCTGCTGTGACGTTATAGAGAGGGTGTGACAGGGTGGTGTATACGTCCGTCGGGCTGGGGACTGTGGGAAGACTGCCGCCGCCGGCGGTCAGGTTCCGACCACCCAGCGAGGTACTGTTGGGGTTCATTATGTTGAACTTCTGCAGTATTAACAGCGACATGTTGAAGACGTTTTGGAACAGGTCCTGGTTCATGTATTTCATGGTGGCTGATGCTCGCAGTGTCTTGTTACTTGGAACTTTAGAATGCAGTTGAAATCACTGGTGGCACACAGAAACAAATTATGCATATCACATGTACTTCCAAACTTTTCTTTTGTAAATCAATGATTACATGTACCAGTCATAGCAAATTTAGATACACCATTGCTAACAAGTTAGAACTAACTTCTTTTCACATAGCTAGGATCCTATATCCCAAAGGAAACTTATTTACTCTTAAAATGCATATCCAAGCACACACAACTATCCTCCACATCAAAAATACCAACTACCACTCTCCCCACATCACTTATCTGTCCGTGTAATCAATAGACATTGTTACAAACAACGGCCCCAGTAAGTTTTCGCGCTGACAGAACAATATGTAAGTTTTACTGCTGACTACAGAGGGGCCCCAGATGGCAGCGGCCCGCATAATCAATGGCGGCGGCGGCCTCCGCGGGCCGTGAGGACGGAATCTTACCACAGCAACTGTAGAATCCACCAGCAGATATAGTGCAGCAGAACCTCTCTATCAGGACCACCTTTGGGACCAGTGTTTGGTGGTTTCAATGGTCTCATAATTTTACAGGGGTTAGTTTTGGTAGCTTTATGTGAAGTTTTGGGACCGTGAAAAGTGGTCTTACTATAGCGGTGGTGTCAGTAGAGAGGTGGTCTTGATTGGGGGTTTGACTGTAGGGCGTATATGGGCCGGCGACCGGAGCGGGCACGCTGATTCTACTGTCTCACGGTGTTGGGCAGATCCTTCATGGTGGTGTGTTGGTGTTTGCTAAGAAATAATGTGCCATTTCGGCCTTTTTCAGCCCTTTTCATTGCCCCTCTGAGCCATCACGTGTTATTTTTGACGCATGCGTAAAGGACACCTGATATCATGACACGGTCATCTATGATCTTAATCTCTTTGCTTTTATACGCTGAATAAACATACTGCTTCAACTATCTCGCGGTGCGAGACAAATATCTTCATGTGCTGGTCTTGACTCCAAAAATGTATTGACTATATACGGAAAGTGTATCCGTTATACACGCCCACAATGCTAGTAGCATACGGTTGGTTGAAATAACAGTTCTAGCTTATTGCATTTTATAGTTGATTTGCTAAAGTGATGAGTAGAGATGATAATATTTTACGTTCATGTTCACGGTGCTTACAAATCTCTCCATGTTGTGTGATAGAAAGCGGTATTGGGAGCTAGTAGCACAGTGTTGTGGGCATTTTAGTACAAATAAAGGATGATTTTCCTACGGTGTCTGTAAGATCTTAATGCCCAGCAGGATTTACAAGCATGTCATTATGCCAGGTAATAACAAATGTTTCCGAAAATTTGTTTCCACAAAACAATATATGTTAAGGGTTTTCAT
Organism: Streblospio benedicti; assembly: GCA_019095985.1. NCBI lineage: Eukaryota > Metazoa > Annelida > Polychaeta > Spionida > Spionidae > Streblospio > Streblospio benedicti. Next base: position 22,133 of record JAGTTF010001592.1, on the reverse strand, counting down.
CCAGGTTTTTTGGAAAGGGGGGACGGGATAACCTATGTATGTTGCTTGAAGGCATTGTGTGAGATAGAATGCACTGTTTTCTTCATCCTGCTCCATCTATACGATTCTTAAGCAATGCACAACACTGCAAAACTCGGCCACAAACCATGGCATCTGACGCCAGCATTACTGTACAGTTCCGCTTGCACTTGGCTGACGAATCAGGTTTTATGAGATAAGCGAAAACTGAATATAAATCACTGTTCCAATTGAAAGAAACATTATTCTAATCAACCCAATACTAGGACATTATTTGTGTTGATCATCAATACAGGTCTATGTTGAGTATCACAATGTAAGAAAGAAACGTAAGACTGCACTGTAGTGACATAACACACTGGTTTCTGTGTGTCCAAGGCTGTAGTCGGCACGGACCTCCCCAGTGCTGACAGACGGCCACTGTTCCCGGGCTCGGGCGGACGGGACCTTCCCAGCGGGGAGGGACTTGTAGCAGATGAGAGAACAGGGAGGCTTTGTGAGGAGAGGCAGGAGCGGGGAGGCTTGTGGTCCGTTTGTGTGAAGGGGAGTGTTTGGTTACATGCTGCAACAAGGTTAACGTTTGAAGGCGATGGTAGGAAGGGTTGCGTCCGTAAATAAATGCCTATGTTTGTAGTCTTTCAAAGGACCTTATATCTAATAGTTCTTATTTCTATTTTTACATAAACCACTCATGTCAGCCATATATCAAGTGCAAAGATGAAGAGCAAGTACAATTGTGACAGCCTCTAGTTCTAATAGATATAAGCGTTTCAACATCGACTCCAGATCTATGTTTAAGACATTCCAAGAAGTTACCGTGTCACTTTTTATTATGATGTCCGTACAGCGAATTGTACGTGTGCCTCTTGTCCAGATAAGCACTTTCAATGTGTCACCTCGTAAACGTGTGTTGCTGTGTCAAGTTTAACCCATATGTTTGTGGTGGTTGGATGAGACTGGTATGCACTAGGCCACACATAACACGGGGGCGTGGGGCGTATATGTGGGAGAGATTGCAGCTTCGTTTGGGGTTTTGTGGGACCTTACTGGACAGATGTACACAGAAATGCGGTGGTGGGAAATATTCAATATAGAACAATCTGCACAAAAACATCAATTGTGCCGATTTAGCAATAGACCGTATCAAGCGTCAACCAGTCATTGCATTGTTTGGCTTTGTGTATAGCAAGGCAGTGAACCCGTACTTACACATCTAGACACGCAAAAAAATATCAAGCGTTCGGGTTTATTAGCATATTTTGTGCTACTTCTCGACATACAATGCAGTATAACACAAGGACGGTGGCGGGGTAAAAAGCAGAACTCCAATCTCGATCAACCCAGACCTTCCTCTCTCACTTACTGTCCGTAGTAATGGTTGACGGAGACTATTCGAGCTCTGGAGTTGATGATCAAACTCTCTAGCTAATTCGTTGTATGGGGACAAACTTTATTGTATATGCTTAGTTCCCCAAATCGCTGCTTGGTATGATGGTGTAGGAGATTGCTTGCCATAGTTACCATAGCGAATCGGAATACTATTGGTGTCAAACGGGTTACAGGTACAGTAGAACTTCCCATTAAGACCACCTCTCTATTAAGACCACCTCTATGGTAATATCACTTTTTACTGTCCTAAACCTTCATAAAGCTACCAAATTGAACCTCTCCACAGAGACCACCTCTCTATTGAGACCACCTGACACTGGTCCCAATGGTGTTTCTAATAGAGGTGTTCCACTGTACATCATTCAGTATATAGACGGTACTGCACAGGACAGAAGCATTCTGTCAGTATCCTCTACAACTGAAGGGACTTATCGTGCTGTGTTTTACCCTGCTGCTGCTGGCCGCCCCCAGGTCCCCGGGGCGGGGGCAGCTGCTGCTGTCCGGCGGCGGCGGCGGCACGGGGGTCAGAGGCCAGGCGCAGACAGTGCTGAGAGTCGGGGCCGAGTCAGGTGTGGTAGTGTAGTTATTGTTAAGCCGGGGTCAGACCGTGCCGACTGTTAGAGCAGAATCAGTGGTGGTATTGTAGTGATTGCTATAAAGCTAGGGTCAGAGATTCGTCGGAATATTGAAGGGTTGATCATTTGCAAAGCCTTCATCGGACCATCTTGAATATCAGAGCAGAGAGTCAGCCATGGTATTGTAGCCATCAAGAGCTTCGGGAATATTGAGCCGTTAGAGCAGAAGCAGTGTCATTCATTGTTGAACTTTTTTTACAGATAAAAGCATCTCATCAGCGTTGTTGTTTAGTGTGTTTTGTTGTGCCAATAAACTACAGGGCAGACAGTCAAAAGGCTTATCAGAAGAAGAACATTCATTGTTGAGCGTGTTTATTTGGGCCAAGATAAAAGCTGTGTGTACAGTCTATTAAGGACCTGTACAAATATAAAGTTAGATTTATGTAAATTCATCTATCCAGATTGTACAACATCAACTAAAGTTTAAACCATTTGTTTCACTGGATATTATTGTGAAAACTTAATAAAGATTTCAACTACTACTGTGGTCTTGTTCACTATGACACCAAAAGTATGAATGTTCACTATAAACATACACTATGGCCTAGTTTATTCCGTGTGTACAAAAAATTATAAACCTGTGTATAATATAGTTGATGTTGTAAAATAATATATGTCAACCAACCTTGTATATGTAAACCACTGAGCGATTTTTCGTAGTTCACTAAACAGCATGCATATGTACATCCAATAAAAATAATCGGTCCATTTAATAGTTCGGGTATTTGAAATGGTCTATAATAAGAAGTGTTTATACAAGACATGTTAATTCTTGTAAAGTATTTACACGGGTTTTAATGTGGCCTCCTTGTGCAGAAGTGTCTCATTAAAAGTGTGTGGTTTGCATACGTTGAATTGAAAACTATGTGGTTAAGTGAAATGGCAATGGCAATAACCTATACACTTTTGTATATATGACCTTAAATCCATGCATATGTTTGTCATAGAAATGATAATATCGTGTGTTTGCACTCATGATATTGGAGGTTCATATGAATGTTGACATTATAATCATATTACTGACTTCAAATCATAAAAATCATAAGGACTATTCTATGTTTTTACCACTGCCCGTATAATCATTGTAACAGCATTCTAGTTTCTCAATTTTAACAAAGAAGTAAGTATTTTCCACCAAAGAAAATATTTTGTAAGTCTCATATGTTAGCCATTTACCTTATCTCGAAATCATTTGTGTTCTTTTATCGTACTAAAAAAATTTAAAACATTTACAAAAGATACAATAAGCATGTTGCATGGACAGGTGCTATCCTTAACTCAATAGCAATTATTATATGTAAATTTCTGACACAAGGCATTGTAAACAATAAGATATATATCACAAACACAGTAATCCCTTTGCTATGAATACAAAACCATATAGTATAGTTTGAAAAAATTGGCATGTCAATTTTTCCACATAATTGAGGCATAGTTAATACGAGCACTGTGAATAAAACTATGGTTTGCCCCACGATCCAAGGCATACCTATACAATTTATAATAATATGACTTCATTTCAGCTATAGTAAAAATACCAGTCCATATATAAAAACAAAAATATCAATACATATTCGTCATATAAAACAAATATTTGTATAATTAATTCACTAAAAGGCAGCTGTAACTGCAACTTTTTTGAAGTTGCCAAGAATCCCCATAATGTGCCCCAATCATGCATGCAATGAGCGACTGTCCTTTGTTAGACTTCGATGCTGTAGACTGAGTCTATCCCGTGTAGTAGCGTGCGGCCCGGGCGTCGCGCTGCCTCACCACCGTGTAGACTAGTGCGAGCGCGGCGGCGACGGCGACAAAGACGCCAACCACGAGCAGCGACTGCCACTCTGGTGCCAGACTTCGCCACCAGGAGCGCTCCTGTCGGCGGGAAAAAGCAGTGGTTTATGGGAATTCATAGGAAACACGTTTTCTTTTATGTTTTTTTTGATAATTTAATCAATTTCAGGGGGCAGGTGGAATATATTTTCTCTTGCTTTATGATTAACAGTTATTGATCATTTTTACCAAACCTAAATGATATCTATCACATAAAAGCTTGTGGGATATATGCGTGAAAATCCACTTCTAATTCTTTTTTAGCTATGTAACCTTATTAACACGATCAACGTCGATAATCTTTCCTACTATTTTGTACAGTTCCTTTCAGTAACAATTCCCTATGAAACGGTTCTGCTGTAATGTGTACGTACATCCATAATGTCCTCTTCTGGTGCCACGGTCGTTTGCATTGTGACACACAGGTTCCTCTCTCGTGACGAGGAATACCCAGGGGAAAACTGTTACAGAGATACAAATGCAGTTGTTCAATTCATGCATGCAATTAATGTGAACACACAGGTACGTCTAGATGCATGTCAAATATGTAGAACACCCGGGCAGAACACCCATTTCAATCGGTTGTCCACATTCAGTGTGACGTGTTTCAGATATGTATACCCACCTCCACACAATAAAAAGTAATTAGATGGATAAACCAAAACATCCTACTCACCTACCTTGTTCCAAGAAAGCTAATAGCGAATAAGTCACCACGCACTTCTATCACCAAAGCCTAAAACCGTCACCAAACTCCATTGTATTTTGTCTCTGTGTTTTTAGTAGTTCAAATGATAACACTCTATCAGCTGTGCTATGTTTAAAAGGAGTTTAAAAAGAGTAAAACAAAAACACAAAACAGTGAATCTGGTTTGGTTGTATCCCATCAGTGTACACTGTGTTAAATCTATTCTACTGGTACTCCAGGTTAACTTTTGAACGTCAAACTCTTCTCATTAGATAATCCTTCCCTACAAAGTGCGTGTTTTATTATTGTCGTTATCTGCACACCCAGCAAGTGGTTCAGTGGAAGTCGTCCATGCCCGCATATAGCAGTGTCAAGTTACTATCAGTTTTACTATTTTCTTCAGCCCCACGTTTCACAATTTTCCCGGGAATGTTTCAACTTAAATCTACTTTCAAAACAACAATAAAAGAAACTGAATGAAAAAGCTTCCCACACTGTAGCTTAACGGGGAAAATTGATTGAGGATGAGATTTCTGACAGGGTATAAGTTTCTAGTTTTCTCTACTTTCTCTATTTTGCAGTTTTCCTACTATCTACTATTGTTACAATAGAATTAGAAAAAAGTTCCACATGTTGTAGGCAAAACCAAATCGTTTAGTTATTGGCCATGAGGGCTAAATTACAAATGCCATAAACAACTTGTGGGGAAAGTAATTATGACGTTCCAACAATAGAAGGGAAAAGAAAAACCTTGAAGACATTTTTTTTACCAAACGTACTTGTTTTGGAAAAGAACTTATTCATTCTGTTTTCACACCTACAATGTATATGGTGAGCATTTGCATGAACAGGCCGCGCAACTATAATTTGTTAATTAACTATAGTTTGTAACATCAATTATTTTATCAGGTGAATTCATGAGGCATATCACGGCGAGCCCGAAAGGTAAGCCTGATGTGCCACAAAAAAAAGTCCTGATCAAACAAAAATTCATGCTACACAAGGAACACCGTTTTATATTTATGATTCTTCTCTAAACAATTACAACACTCTTTTTAAAAATGTGAAAAAGCTGGTCCGGCTGAGTACAAGTTTAGTAACAATGGTATCACCCCTGTTTGAACAAGGTGATAACCCTCTCCGGGTTATCGGATACTTCTGGGTCATGACAACCAATAGGTTTACGTGAAAAAGAATGATAAAGCTAGTTTTTCATCACATATGATATCTCAATGATTTGTCAAAATGCCAAACTCGTAGAAACCCCTTGTAGGGTGTGATAAGTAGAATGACAAGCGCCTGAAGAGATAATGTTTCCCCCGTCAATCTAAACAAAGCCTGGTCAAACATGCCTTTACGACTTAATCCACTCGGTTCTGGGTGTGTTGACACGACGTATTTATCCAGTTTGATTAATTTTATGGGAAGCACTCTGTAAAAACGATCTGGATCTTAAAGTCGCAGTGGCTACAATGAGGGGATAATTGTTATGTATGGGTCTTGGTATCTATGGCGATTTCAATTGTCTTTCCTTAACACTTCACAATACATGTGTGTGTACTTTCATTTTCATTTCAAAAAGTTATGTATGTTCTAAGTGAATAACTTCACTTTTTTTTCTACAAAATAAACTGAAATAATGGTACATAAAATCTACAGCAAAAAATGTCATTAGGTGTATACCTTCTGTATGTGTAGGGAACTAGTTAACTTCTGAGTAAATGCACGTTTTATTAGACTTTATCATGTAGAATTTTGAATAGCATATTTAAATTACAACTTAGAAAATATACACAAGGATAAACGTTTCTCAAAACAAAATTGTGATTCTTTATCTTTATCGGGTAACAAAGTCATTGACTAGATTGGAACTTGAACTAAAAAGTGTGTAAAACTAATCACAAGACATATCATGCTACAAATAACAAATTGCATACTTCCCCAATCACAATGCAGAGCATTAAAATGTTTTAGCAACATTGGTATTAATTGTATAGTTCTTTCAAATGTTTTTCAGTCACTAAGCACAAAAAATGATAACAATACTAATCGCTGATATAATTACTGCTTGGTCAAGCAATTAACATATAAATTAACGTCTTCCTTTTCTGGCCTGTGATTGGTCGGTGACGGTCACGTGATCAACACTCTCCCTGGTGAGCCAAGGTCAAGGTGTCGCCCAGTCTACAACAGTGTAAGTAAATCATGCACTTTTTAAAAACAAAAAATCGTGATCCTTAATGGATGAAAAGATGTTTGCATTATGTAAACTGAACACTCATCCAAAGACAACAAAACAAAAACAAACACAACAAAAAACTGTGTCAAGTACTGAAATCACCCAACCATCCGCGTATCTATTTACTGGAGCAATGGGAAATATTGGAAAGTTGAATATTGCTCTACATGCTTAAGCACAAGGTAACTTCTTTTTATATCACGTATGAATGTATACCTCTATTTTCATACGTGAATATTTGGAGTTAACATTCCTCAGTAAAGGCTTATATCACATTCTAGCTGCTACCTAATCCTTTGTACAATGTGTTTAAACCAAGACCCCTCCGTGTCATGCATTAGAAATCTAAGACACCCCCGGATATTTTAGACAAACCCCCGTGTATTCTTTTCATTGCATTTGATTATTTATGCAAACATGCAGCTGGCTGCCGTCAGCTCCTAAACTTCCTTTGTACGTGGCTTTCACGAGCCCCACACGGGCAATTATTTACTCGCGCGTGCACGGGATCGCGCAGTCACGGGCCTCGGCGCCAGCGGCTGGAAAAACAACCAACACTGGCTATATTCTATTTATTATGTTTATTTCATTTGTATTGTTACTACATGCACAATAATGTAATGCAAATTAATCTTGTGAAAATTGTGAAATCTCCCGTGTTTTGATCAACTTTTATAAATTGATATAAGGATTTTCAATATGTCATGGAAACTTCGACAGTAAGGCAATTTCTGAAAATTAACATTTTCTACTGTATATATGATTAGTGACACAATTTAATTATCTCTATATATACACGAAAACTGATTAACATCACAGTGGAGAAGTTCTCGACATGTATCACAGCTGTAGAACAGCAAGGTCAGCCAAAACCACGAAGAGACACTGTTTCCAAACCGAGTCCCTGTTAGCCCCTGTCATAGACACATTAGGTACCTCCAGCACACACCTACACGCAAGAAAACCCTCATACAAAAAGACAATTTCTGGAAATTACCATCACCCACCTGCTGACAGCTGGGGCACCCCCAGTGCAGTCCTTGCTCGCACTATACACAAAAAACTGACGAAACAGTGGCGACCGTGCGCCTCAGGTGTGACAAAAACCCTAAAACTGGTTAATGTTTAGTCCATCCAGTGCGCAGGGATTATAGCATCCCTACACAAAAGGGTTAAAAAATAGTTTTTAATATTGCTTCTCACTGATTATTACCATCTCGTAATCCCCGGTCTGAGTCCCTATCACCTTGCTCGCTTAAAATGTTCACTTCACAATAATCCCCTGTAGGATTAGAGACTCAGTGCATTTGTTCAAACAAGTCATTAAAAACTCAGAGATGCCCTAGACAGTAAGACAATTTATGGAAAAATTAACCTTTTCCTGCTGTATATGATATGTACACCCACCTTGCTGGCACTCCCCCTCATGCACCACCTCCACCTGGCGCCGGTTCCTGCAGTTGGAGACGTCGAGCTCGCAGCGGTTGCTGTAGGTGACTCCATCTGCCCCACACAGCGGCAGGTAGTTCATGGGGCACATCAGCGGGCAGTCCGAGGCCACGCACGCGCCTGCAACACGAAACACGCAGTTATCTCTGTTCTACATGTATACAAAAGGGCGAGGGGGTGGGGGTGATGAGGGATCAAAAAATCCCACATCCTTAATTTGTTTTCCGTTTTAGCCCACATCCCACAAATTTTCAGGCTTTTTTCCCCACATTCCACTTCCTTATACACTCGTCCATGAAACGTATTCCACTGGGTAACTACATAGATTAGTTGATCATGGCTTTGAACTATAGTAAATAAAGCAGTGACTTCTCTCACCTGCAAACAGCACCAGCATCCACAATGTCCGCATCTCGGTCACGCTCTGACAGCTCAACAAGGAAAAAAACAGTACTCCGGTTACAATGGAACAATGGAACAGAAATGCTACGACAACAATCTTGTTATACGCTGATGCACCATGTATACTTGGGTCGCTATGATGCAGTATGTTGTCACTACGTACACACTGATAAGGCAGACGCCTGCAGTGGAACCTCTCTAGAGAGGCTCATGCAGCAAACGTGATTGGTGGTTTGTTCAATCTTGAGTGTGAACTGTGAAATGTCTGCATTTCGGGGCTACTTCGGCGCCAACAGCAGAATGGATACCGACGTGAACTGTTGAACGGGAGGCTCGATTCGGGTCTGCTGGTGGATGTTGAGCAAACTCATCCCTAAACAGTTTCACACTGGTCCTTGGTACGTCATGTATGGACTATATTCACTATACGTTCATCCTCTAGGCATATGCAAATTAAATGTTTATATTTGTTATGGTATGCAAATTAGTTCAATACGCTCATCATACAAACAGTAAACGCACATCACACAATTCAGTCTCAAATACATTACGATCATCACGGGTTGAACTTTAAATCAGCATTTGTACGCTCCTAGATTATGCATTTGACAAAACATTTAAAATTAAATAACTACTACTACACAACACTGGCACTTTATTGTCGTAAAACAACATGTTTATTCTGACGGCAAATACATGAGTAAAATAGAAATGTGGAAGTGTCCAAATCGTCCATAACGGCCCCATTATAACTGTCCTGAGTTGGCGGTCTCTCTGTACTCGCGTGGTGATAGCAGCAGCAGGTGTTATCACAGAACACACACACGGTGACAGCTCCAAAGGGGGGAGTCATGGCTAATCTCGCTACAGGTGAGATAGCTAACTTGTCCACAGACATGTATGTGACTGATATGCTCCACGATGTAACCCAGATTTCCGTGAAAATAATATAAAAAAGTATTTTTGAGCTATTTTTTTCAACATCAATACCCCGGCATGCCGTGATGATTAGAATATGTCGTTTGTATCATTAAAATTGCACCAGAACAGTCAAAATGAACGCAAAACTGCGTTTGGGTGTATGGAGAGTACAATATTTTGTTTATAATTGTGCTTAAAATACAGCGATCATGTAAATAGTTGTTAGTCAACAAGCACACAGAGATATCACGGGGAAACCGGGGCATCACGGCATGCCGGGGTATGCATTTCACGGCACCCCGGGGTGTTATCCGGACCCCGGGTTACGGTGTGGTGTGTCAAATTCATTGTAGTTACTTACAAACGAACAAACACAAGACTTTGCTGCTGCAGCTGAAGCGACGCAAAAAAGTAGTTAATGTGACATTCAATATACACAATGTGAATGAAACATATTGATAATTGAATGCTAATGAAATCGATCTAACCCTGAAATGTTTCTCTCACTGTTCTTGCAAGCAAGCTCCTACCACTGTATTGATATAGCTGAAGACACATCTTCCATTTGACTATATCAAGTGGCCCTGGCGGGACTCGAACTCACGACCCCAAGGTTGTGAGACCAGAATGATACCATCATCCCAAGCAGCCAAATACAAAAAGCAAAATGTGTTACAGCTGCAAACATTTCAAATACCAGTACAGAAGATCTATTCACTGGCCACTAACATCATCAGTAAAGTTTCAATCAGGAACCTTGACTAAGGCCACTGTGTGATTTTTCTCTGTTTTAGATCAGAAAATATTCCAAACTTATTGAGGGAAATGAATTAAAATGAAGACATGTTTTGTGGGCTATCTGAAAAATCTAATGAGGGCGATTAAAAAAACAAAAACATATCTAGTCAAGGACTCACAGACCAACAACACAGCTAGCTGATTTAGACTAGATGCATGCTGACATGCTGTTGATGGTAATTTCATTAAATCATTTATTAAATTAGACATAAAACATATCCATATAACAAAGGTAAGGACACGGTGATCTAACAATACAAAAGCCAGCGATTTTATTGTAAACTGAACATGGCCTATTGCTGATGTGCCTATGAAATTGATTGAATAGTTGAATTATTGTTTTTATTTTTCCTCAAAACATATTGGTAAGGCCATGATTGAAATATTGAGGTTTTCAATTTTACCCCACAAATAATTGGTAAGGCCGTGGCTTCCCACAGGCCTGCTCTATATTTATTTCGAGGATTTTACATAGTAGGTTGGGTTTTGTAATCGTATTTCCAATTGAGAATTGCAAGAAATACAGATTCAAATATTCTGTACATGTATGTGCTTATCTCCTTACAGGGCATACTGCTGGTGTTCAAAATTATGGTGTAAATTTAGATGCCCAATTTGGGCATCTTTCAAATACTTAATTCATTGTTCCAGGAATGCCAACAATTTAGTGGAAGTATTTCCAATTGATAATTCGCAGGAAGAAAATACAGATACATAAATCTTCACTCATGCAAGAAAGCAGCCTTTTGATCCTTGTACCAATATCACACTATTGAGGAAAAATAATGTATCTTCTTGTATTGCAAAGAATGCAGAATTTATATAGAAATTTTATTATCTTATATCCAAATTATCTTGATTTCGAGGATAACGTACACAGTTTTAGAAGTTTATGAATATTGTCATAATGGACCCAAATCCTATATTAGGCAGTCCCATCCCATTCCGTGCTAGCTACGAATTGCAGTATCAATACCTCTTAGAGGTATAATTTGGCAGAGTGCCTCAAAACATGGTTGTTGTTGTGTTTTTTTGTTTTTTGTTTTTTTGTTTTTTTTTTGTTATGCGCTAGGTAAAACTAATGAGGGCGATGGTTTAAAAAAGAGAGAAACACATAGTGGCCTAACAGAAAGGGGACAAAAAGTTAAACATCTAATTGTGAAACCAAATATAGAACACGCATACGTGATTCAACCAAAGTCTTTTACACTTTGCAAAAGATTGCTACCAAGAGTGTAAAACCTTCCCCGGCCGGCGCGTAGACGTGAGATCTCTGAGGCGATCTCAGAGCAGAGCCAAGGCCTTACCAGAAATGGGTGCGGTAACATTGAAAACGTCAATATTTCAATCATGGCCTAACCAATTCAACCACTTTCATAGGCACATCAGCCCAATAAAGTTTACAGACAAATCACTCATTTTTATTGTGTTAGACCCTGGCCTTACCAATCTCATGTTTATTCCTGTGATGTCTGACAGTGTGTGAGGCAAGCAGTGGATCATTGGCAGGGTGAATCTCTCATTAATGCCCCCCCCCCCCGGGGGGGAGGTACCTACTCTATGACTGGATCATCCTAATCCTGAAGTGACTCTGATGTGATGTGAATGAGCTAGGGGAGTTTTGCTCTCACTAGAGAGATGTGATGTTACCGATAGAGCCAAAAACTCGATTTCCGCTCAAATTGTTAATCCTCTCAGTCCGCTTAATCCGCTAAATCCTCCAAACCGGACAGCGGAATGAGGTAACAAACACAAGGTGTGAAACTTACTGCATGTCAGGAATGAGGTTGGAGGGTTGTAGCAGGGTTTGAGAAGGGAGGTTTAGGATTCAATTGAAAACTGCAATGTTTATTTGAGTTTAGGAAGATGTTTAGATACAGATTGGAGCTTTGTTAATCTTGTTAACTGGGATTATCGTTTAGGCCACATAATAGTTTCTGAGTCAGCGGATACTTTGCTCAAATGTGGGTGCCAGGTCTGCTAGATGCTCTCGTATATGTGACGCTAGACTTGAAGCAATCATTTCCCAATCCAAACACATGACCAATTACACACAATATCTAGTGCATTATCAAAGATCATACAAAATACTAAGAACTAGCTTATATTATAAATGATAGAATCAACATCTTTTTATTTTTTATTTTTTTTTAAATTCGCAATTTAATTAGATATTTTCAACCTTGCGGTCATCTTCAGAATATAATGTAAAACGAACCAAATTAAAATACAAAACATTACTGTTTTCAATATACATGAATATAATATAGAACATGAATCAAAACATAACAACACAAGGATTAAGGATTAAGAGATCAGCAGGTGCTGACAACATCTAAACTAGCTTATAACCGTGGGGATGAAAAATTAATAACAGGCAATGAACTCTCAATGCCGTATGTATCAAGTTAACACTACCAAACATACCCCAACCCCGCCCACTATTAAACAACAAATATTGTTTTCTTAACACGTGTCTGCAGGTTACAGACTGTCCTGACAACTCCACCTTAGCGGCCGAAACAGCAATAATGAACCATCAAGTCACATGCTATATTTTGAAGGAAAGCAAATGCATCTAGGAATTTGATGATAAATGTTATAATATAATGAATATATAATTTCTATATATTTTTTTTATGAATCGTGCTTCTTCGGAAGCAAATGGCACTAGTTCAGACGAACCACTTTTACAAGACAAATACAGAAGATCCACTATTTTGTAAAATATAGGCCTCTCGTAGAGAGCGGTAGAACCTCTATATCAGACCGCCCACGGGCTGCCTCTTGCTGCTGTGAGTTTGGGTCAGTCGGCTGAACCTGTAGACTCCCATCAGTGCCATGGAGTGTTGGGACAGGACGGTGAGCGTAATAGGCAGGCTCTAATTTGCCTGAGTAAAGTTTAAGTGACATGAACTGTGAAGTTGGTGGTGAGCGCGTGGATGTGAAACAACATCACAGTCTGCAGTCAAATCATGCATAATATACTTCTTTGCTTTGCACTTACAGCAAGAACATCCCCCAAAAAAAAAAAATTAAAAAAAAAAAAAAAAAAAAAAAAAAAAAAAATAAAAAATGAATAAAAGAATAAATAAAGAAAATAAAAAATAAATAGATAAATAAATAAAAACACTCACAAAAAACACACACATACTTATTGAAAGCAAAACTTGTACAAATAGAAAAAGTGGTCTCTTTATTTTAGAGATTATAGATGTTTCTTAATGAAGTTCCCAATGGTCTGCATTTATGGTTTTGGACACCACAAAATTGTTTTATCAAATATATATTTGAATTGTTGGTCTCCATAAGGAGTAGTTTCTTGGCATCCCATGTTGTCAGTTTTGATAGGCTATGAGTTTATTTTCATCACACTGCACACGTGCACTGCTGATGATCATCACACTTATGGAGTAATGTTTAATGCCCGATTCGGGCATCACTCAAAATATTTCAAGGATTTTACATAGTAGGTTGGGTTTAGCAATCGTATTTCTAATTGATAAATTGCAAGAAAAAAACAACAACAAATTTGTATATTCAGTATGTGCCTATCTTCTTACACGGCATTCTGCTGATGTTCAAAATTATGGTGTAAATTTAGATGCCCAAGTTGGGCATCTCTCAAATACTTTTGCCTTTACAGTACAAAATTTCCAAACAAGACGAAAATTTAACAGTCGTAATGCCACTTCGTAAGAAATACAGATTGATAAATCTTCTTCTTAGCAAGAAAGCAGGCCTTTTATCTGTGTACCAATATCACAGTATTGAGTAAAAATAATGTATCTTGTTGGATTGCAAATGATAATTAATTTACATAAAAAGTTCATTATGTTACGTACACATTATGTTGATTTCAACGATAACGTACATAGTGTCGAAAGTTTATGAATATTGTCATAATGCACCCAAATCCTATATTAGACAGTCCCATCTCATCCCGTGCTCGCTAAGTATCGCAGTCTCAATGCCTAATAGAGGTCGTATCTTTGCATCACTTTGGTAAAACAGACCCACTCATGAATAATAGTATTCAATGTTAGCGGAAGTGGTCTAAATATAGAGTGGAGATGTCGTAGATAGAGTACAGAAGTCGTCTTACGTCTAAACCAATCAGATTACCCGACACAAGAGACATGCTAATCTGATGGTGATATCGCATAATCCCCTGTAATCTGTGATAATCTCCTGGTATA
>JAGTTF010001589.1:0-14720 GCA_019095985.1 Streblospio benedicti | reverse complement strand
TTAGTACACGTAGTACACGTAAGTACACGTAGTACACTTAGTACACACGTACACGTAGTACACGTAGTACAACATCGTTCTTAGTCTTAGTACACGTAGTACAGTACACGTAAGTACACGTTTAAGTTAGTACACGTAAGTACACGTAAGTACACGTAAGTACACGTTAGTAGTCTTAGTACACATAAGTACACGTAAGTACACGTAAGTACACGTTCTTAGTCTTAGTACACGTAAGTACACGTAAGTACACGTAAGTACACGTTCTTAGTCTTAGTACACGTAAGTACACGTAAGTACACGTAAGTACACGTTCTTAGTCTTAGTACACGTAAGTACACGTAAGTACACGTAAGTACATGTTCTTAGTCTTAGTACACGTAAGTACACGTAAGTACACGTTCTTAGTCTTAGTACACGTAAGTACACGTAAGTACACGTAAGTACACGTTCTTAGTCTTAGTACACGTAAGTACACGTAAGTACACGTAAGTACACGTTCTTAGTCTTAGTACACGTAAGTACACGTAGTACACGTAAGTACACGTAGTACACGTAAGTACACGTAAGTACACGTTCTTAGTCTTAGTACACGTAAGTACACGTAAGTACACGTAAGTACACGTAAGTACACGTAAGTACACGTTCTTAGTCACGTACACGTAAGTACACGTAGTACACGTGGTTCTTATCTTAGTACACATAAGTACACGTGTTCTTAGTCTTAGTACACGTAAGTACACGTAAGTACACGTAAGTACACGTTCTTAGTCTTAGTACACGTAAGTACACGTAAGTACACGTAAGTACACGTTCTTAGTCTTAGTACACGTAAGTACACGTAAGTACACATAAGTACACAAGTACACGGTACACGTTTAGTCTTAGTACACGTAAGTACACGTAAGTACACGTAAGTACACGTTCTTAGTCTTAGTACACGTACACGTAAGTACACGTTTACGTAAGTACATGTAAGTACACGTAAGTACACGTAAGTACACGTAAGTACACGTAAGTACACGTAAGTACACGTAAGTACACGTAAGTACACGTTCTTAGTCTTAGTACACTTAAGTACACGTAAGTACACGTCGTACGTACACGTAGTACACGTAGTACACGTAAGTACACGTTTAAGTACACGTAGTACACGTTCTAGTCTTAGTACACGTTCTTGTCTTAGTACACGTAAGTACACGTAAGTACACGTAAGTACACGTTCTTAGTCTTAGTACACGTAAGTACACGTAAGTACACGTAAGTACACGTAAGTACACGTTCTTAGTCTTAGTACACGTAAGTACACGTAAGTACACGTAAGTACACGTTCTTAGTCTTAGTACACGTAAGTACACGTAAGTACACGTAAGTACACGTAAGTACACGCTTAGTCTTAGTACACGTAAGTACACGTAAGTACACGTAAGTACACGTTCTTAGTCTTAGTACACGTAAGTACACGTAAGTACACGTAAGTACACGTAAGTACACGTAAGTACACGTAAGTACACGTAAGTACACATTCTTAGTCTTAGTACACGTAAGTACACGTAAGTACACGTAAGTACACGTAAGTACACGTTCTTAGTCTTAGTACACGTTCTTACACTTAAGTACACGGGTAAGTACACGTAAACATTTTAGTACACGTAGTACACGTACACGTAAGTACACGTAAGTACACGTAAGTACACGTTCTTAGTCTTAGTACACGTAAGTACACGTTAGTACATCGTAGTACACGTTTAGTCTTAGTACAGTACACGTTTTAGTCTTACACGTAGTACACGTAGTACACGTAAGTACACGTTCTTAGTCTTAGTACACGTAAGTACACGTAAGTACACGTAAGTACACGTTTAGTCTTAGTACACGTAAGTACACGTAAGTACACGTAAGTACACGTAAGTACACGTTCTTAGTCTTAGTACACGTAAGTACACGTAAGTACACGTTAGTACACGTAGTACACGTAAGTGCACGTTAGTCTTAGTACACATAAGTACACTTAGTACACGTAAGTACACGTAGTACACGTTCTAGTCTTAGTACACGTAGTACACGTAGCACATAGTACACGTAGTACACTTGGTACACGTTGGTACACGTGGTAATAGTCTTAGTACACGTTCTTGGTCTTAGTACACGTAAGTACACGTAAGTACACGTACACGTAAGTACTTAGTACACGTTCTTTGTCACGGTACACGTAAGTACACATTAGTACACGTTTCTAGTCTTAGTACACGTAAGTACACGTAAGTACACGTAAATACACGTAAGTACACGCTCTTAGTCTTAGTACACGTAAGTACACGTAGTACACGTAAGTACAACGTGAGTACACGTTCTTACACTTGAGTACACGTAGTACCGTAAGTACATCGTAAGTGCACGTTCTTAGTCTTAGTACACGGTACATCGCAGTAAATTTGTACACGTGGTACACGTGAGTACACGTTTAGTCTTAGTACACGCCGGGCCTTAGTACACGTAGTACACGTAGCGGCTACATATAGTCTTAGTACACGGGTACACGTGTACATCGTCATCGTTTCTGCATTCTTAGTCTTAGTCTTAGTACACGTAAGTACACGTTCTTAGTCTTAGTAAAATTTTGCATGGGCACAATGTAGTCTTACGTAAGTACACGTAGTACACGTTCTTAGTCTTAGTACACGTTAGTACACGTAAGTACACGGTACACGTAAGTACAATGTAAGTACACGTTCTTAGTCTAGTACACGTAAGTATTACCTTAAGTACGTCGTGGGTACACATAAGTATATCGTTTAGTCTAGTACACGAAGTATTAATGGCACGTAAGTACACGTAGTACACGTGGCACACGTAGCACACATTCTAGTCTTAGTACGGCACACGTATGTACACGTAAGTACACGTTTGGCCTAGTACACGGCATACCTTGGCACATCGCTTCTAGTCTTAGTAATAATATGGTACATCGGTACACGGTACACGTTTAGTCTTAGTACACGTGGTACACGCAGGCATCGGGGCGTACATCGCTTCTAGTCTTAGTACACGTGGCACACGTGGCACACGTAAGTACACGTTTCTTAGTCTTGGCACGTGGCACACGTGGGTACACGGCACATCGTTCTAGTCTTAGTACACGGCACGAAGTACACGTGTAAGTACATCGTTCTTAGTCTTAGTACACGTAGTACACGTAAGGGGCTGTCGCCAGTACACGCTTCTAGTCTTAGTACACGTAAGTACACGTGGGTACACGGTTTAGTCTTAGTACACGTTAGTACACGTAAGTACACGTGGTACACGTAGTACACGTTCTTAGCGGCTACACGTTACACGTTCAGTACACGTAGTACACGCTTTAGTCTTAGTGGCGCCGCTGGTAAGTACATCGTGGTACACGCATTTAGTCTTAGTACACGGCACACGTAACGTAGACACGTTTTAGTCTTAGCATGGCACACGTAAGTACACGTAAGTACACGTAAGCACATGTTCTTAGTCTTAAGTATTACCTAGTACACGTAAGTACACGCTCTAGTACACGTAGTACACGAAGTGCCACGGCACAATCCTAGTCTTAGTACACGCAAGTCCACGTGGCACACGTAAGTACACTGAGTACACGTTAGTCTTAGTACACGGTACAATGCACACACGTACACGCCATCGTATTAGTACACACGTTTAGTCTTAGTACACGTACACGTAAGTTTAGTCTTCGGTACACGTGGTACACGTAGTACACGTTCACGTTAGTCTTAGTACACGTAAGTACACGGGGTACAACGTAAGTACACGTTTGTACACGTTATTACCGTCTTCTTAGTCTTGAGTACCGTGGGGTACACGTGGTATTACTGCGTAAGTACCATCGTAAGTACCGTTCTTAGTCTTAGTACACGTAAGTACACGTGAAGTACATGTAAGTACACGTGAAATACACGTTCTTAGTCTTAGTATGTAAGTACACGAAGTGGTATAAGTACACGTAATTACACGTTCTTAGTCTTAGTACACGTAAGTACACGTAAGGACACGTGAAGTGCGTGGGTACACGTTCTTATTTCTTAGTACACGGGTGCCAAATAGTACACGTAGTACACGTTTAGTCTTAGGTCTTAGTTACGCCAGGTCGCATGAGTAATTTAAGTACACGTTCTTGAGTTTAGTACACGTAAGTACACGTGGACATAAGTACACACATAAGTACAAGTTCTTAGTCTTAGTACACGTGAGGCTGCGTGAGAGTACACGTAAGTACACGTAAGTACACGCTTAGTCTTAGTACACGTTAAGTACACGTACACGTAAGTACACGTAAGTACACGTTTAGTCTTAGTACACGTAGTACACGTACACGTTTAGTCTTAGTACACGTAAGTACACGTAAGTACACGTACACGTAGTACACGTTCTTAGTCTTAGTACACGTACACGTACACGTAGTACACGTAAGTACACGTAAGTACACGTAGTTTAGTACACGTAGTACACGTAGTACACGTAAGTACACGTCTTAGTACACGTAGTACACGTAGTACACGTAGTACACGTTTAGTCTTAGTACACGTACACGTACACGTAAGTACACGTAAGTACGTACACACGTTCTAGTCTTAGTACACGTTAGTACACGTAAGTACACGTAAGTACACGTAAGTACACGTTTAGTCTTAGTACACGTAGTACACGTACACGTAAGTACACGTTCTTACACTTAGTACAGTCTTAGTACACGTAAGTACACGTAAGTACACGTACACGTTAGTCTTAGTACATATACATCGGTACACGTAAGTACACGTAAGTACACGTTTCTAGTCTTAGTACACGTAGACGTACACGTTAGTACACGCAGTACACGTTTCACGTCTTAGTACACGTAGCATGGGTACACGTTTAGTCTTAGTCTTAGTACACATAAGTACACGTAAGGCTGTGGGCACATCGTTCTTAGTTTAGTACACATGGGTACATCGGGCACACGTTTAGTCTTAGTACACGTTTAGTCTTAGTACACGGCACGTAAGTACACGAAGTACACTTAAGTACGGCACGTAAGTACACGTAGTACACGTAGGCATAATGAAGTACACGTAAGGCCAGGTTCTAGTCTTAGTACACGTAGTGCTACCTAGTACACGAAGTGCCAACGTAGCACGCAGTACACGCAGCGCTAATTTTAAGTACACGCTTCTAGTCTTAGCAATACGCAGTACACGGGTACACGTAAGTACACGCAGTACACGTGAAATACACGTAAGGCCAATGCTTGAAGTCGTAGTACACGTACACGTACACGTTTAGTACACGTAGTACACGTTTACACTTAGTACACGTACACGTAGTACACGTAAGTACACGTTAGTACACGTAGTACACGTAGTACACGTAAGTACGTAGTACACGTAAGTACACGTAGTACACTTAGTACACGTAGTACACGTAAGTACACGTAAGTACACGTTTACAGTCTTAGTACACGTAAGTACACGTAAGTACACGTAAGTACACGTACACGTTTAGTCTTAGTACACGTAAGTACACGTAAGTACACGTAGTACACGTTTAGTCTTAGTACTTAGTACACGTAGTACACGTAAGTACACGTACACGTAGTACACACGTAAGTACACGTTTTAGTCTTAGTACACGTAAGTACACGTAGTACACGTAGTACACGTAGTACACGTAAGTACACGTTCTTAGTCTTAGTACACGTAAGTACACGTAGTACACGTAAGTACACGTAAGTACACGTTCTTAGTACTTAGTACACGTACACGTAAGTACACGTAAAAACACGTTTTAGTCTTAGTACACGTGTACCAAGAATAAGAACATGTAATTTACGTAAAATGCCTTTAGTACTTACGTAAGGGGTGATTACTAAGACTAAGAACGGTTCTTAGTCTTAGTAGCGCAAGTACATGTAAGTACACGTGATGTACACGTTCTTAGTCTTAGTACTTACGCATGTAGAACACATAAGTAAGTGGTAAGAACGTTCTTGTCTTAGTACACGCAAGTACACGTAGGTTACGCATTATTTTGCGTGACACAAATTGCGTGAGGTACCTAGTAAGACGTAAGAACGTTCTTAGTCTTAGTACACGTACAAAACTTACACGTAGCAATAACGTAAGTACAAAATTTACATCTTTTAGTAAACTAAGTACCAAGTAAAGAGTACATCGTGTACTTTACACGTGAACACAATTCTTGGTCTTGGTACACGCGGACTGCGTGAGTACACGTAAGTACCGTAAGACACGTTTAGAACGCAACACGAAGGATCACGCAGTACACGTAGTACACGTAAGTACACGTTTAGTCTTAGTACACGTAGTACACGTAAGTACACGTAAGTACACGTTCTTAGTCTTAGTACACGTAAGTACACGTAGTACACGTAGTACACGTAGTACACGTAGTACACGTAGTACACGTAGTACACTTAGTACACGTAGTACACGTAAGTACACGTAAGTACACGTTTACACGTTCTTAGTCTTAGTACACGTAAGTACACGTAAGTACACGTAAGTACACGTACACGTACAGTCTTAGTACACTTAGTACACGTAAGTACACGTAAGTACACGTAAGTACACGTTTAGTCTTAGTACACGTACACGTACACGTAGTACACGTTTAGTCTTAGTTTACTTAGTACACGTTCTTACACGTAGTACACGTACTTAGTACACGTAAGTACACGTCTTAGTACACGTAAGTACACGTCTTAGTACACGTAGTACACGTAGTACACGTACACGTAAGTACACGTTTAGTCTTAGTACACGTAAGTACACGTACACACGTAGTACACGTTACACGTCTTAGTACACGTAGTACACGTAAGTACACGTAGTCTTAGTACACGTTACGTTACACGTTAGTCTTAGTACACGTAAGTACACGTAAGTACACGTAGTACACGTTCACAGTACACGTTTAGTCTTAGTACACGTAGTACACGTAAGTACACGTTTAGTCTTAGTACACGTAGTACACGTAGTACACACGGTACACGTAGTACACGTAGTACACGTAAGTACACGTTTAGTCTTAGTACAGTACACGTAAGTACACGTAGTACACGTTTAGTCTTAGTACACGTAAGTACACGTACACACGTAAGTACACGTAAGTACACGTTCTTAGTCTTAGTACACGTAGTACACGTAGTACACGTAGTACACGTAGTACACGTTCTTAGTCTTAGTACACGTAAGTACACGTAGTACACGTAGTACACGTAAGTACACGTTCTTAGTCTTAGTACACGTAAGTACACGTAAGTACACGTCAGTACAGTCTTAGTACACGTGGCTAGTCTTAGTACACGGTAACGAAAATTTACGTTTTAGTCTTACGTGTACGCTAAGACTAAGAACACATAAGTACACGTACTTACGTAGTACACGTGTACAAGTTCTTAGTCTTAGTACACGTACGTACACTTTTAGTACACGTAAGTACAAGAACCTACACGTTATGTGTACTTACACTTAGTACACGTAATTACACGTAGTACACGTAAGTACACGTAAGAACGCAATTTAGTCTTAGTACACGTAAGGGGCGTGTACACGACCTTCAAGAACGTGTACTTAGTCTTAGTCTTAGTGTACTAAGACACGAACGCAATTTTAAGTACATGTTCTTAGTCTTAGTACACGTAAGTACACGTAAGTACACGTAAGTACACGTTACATTAGTCTTAGTACACGTAGTACACGTGGTACACTTAAGTACACGTTTTAGTTTAGTAGTACACGTAAGACACGTGGCCTTACGTAAGTACTTACGTTTAGTCTTAGTAAGACTAAGAACACGTACTGGCGTAAGTTCATTACGTGTTATTATTTACGTACACGGGTACCACAAGAACGGTAATTGCACGCGTAGTACATCGGTACACGTTTCTTAAGACTTAGTACACAGTGCATTTAATACAATGAATTACACGTAAGTACACGTAAGTACACGTTTCTTAGTCTTAGTACTTATGTGTACACGCGGTACATTTACATGTACATGTGAGTACATGTTCTTAGTCTTAGTACACGTGTACCACGCGGTACAAGACTAAGACACGTACTTTACACGTAGTACACGCAGTACACGCAGTACACGTAAGACTAAGAACATCGTACTTTAGTCTTAGTACACGGTACTTACGTGGGGGTAAGACTAAGAACACATACTTACACGTACTTACACGTGGCTTTACGCAGTACATTTACTAGTGTACTAAGACTAAGAACGTGTACTTACGTGTACTTTACGTGTACTTCACGCACAATACACATTCTAGTCTTAGTACAGGTAGTACACGTAAGTACACGTAAGTACACGTTTAGTCTTAGTACACGTAGTACATGGGGTACACGTACACCAATATAAGTACACGTTTCTAGTCTTAGTACATGGGTACACGGTACACGTAAGTACACGTAAAAGGCAGCACGTTCTTAGTCTTAGTTCACGTGACATGTAAGTACACGTAGTACACGTATACACGTTTAGTCTTATTACACGTAGTGCCATCGTAAGTACACGTAAGGCACACGCTTCTAGTCTTAGTACACGCAGTACACGTAAGTACACGTAGTACACGTTTAGTCTTAGTACTTAGTACACGGTACACGTAAGTACACGTAAGTACACGTTTAGTCTTAGTACACGGTATTAATGTACACGTAGTTAACGTTTAGTCTTAGTACACGGCATAATGTACACGTGGGTACACGTAGTACACGCTTTAGTCTTAGTACACGTAAGTACACGTGAGGCCACCGTGAAGTACACATTCTAGTCTTAGTACACGAAGGCCACGTTTAGTACACGTAGTACACGTACACGCTAGTCTTAGTACACGTTTAGTCTTAGTACACGTAGTACACGTAAGTACACGTTCTAGTCTTAGTACACGTAAGTACACGTAAGTACACACACGGGGTACACGTTTAGTCTTAGTACACGGCACGGGCACAATGTAGTACACGTTTTAGTCTTAGTACACGTGAAGAACACGTGGGCACGCACACGTTTTAGTACACGTTTTGTCTTAGTACACGTTAGACGTTTAGTCTTAGTGGGTCTTAATACATCGTGGTACACGTAAGTACACGTAAGTACACGTTCTTAGTCTTAGTACACGTAGTACACGTAAGTACACGGTACACGTAAATACACTTCTTAGTCTTAGTACACATAAGTACACGTAGTACACGTCGTTCTTAGTCTTAGTACACGTAAGTACACGTAAGTACACGTAGTTTAGTACACGTGAAATAGTCTTAGTACACTTAGTACACGTAAGTACACGTGAAGTACATGTGGGTACACGTGAATACACGGGGCATGTAAGGACACATAAGTACACGTAGTCTTAGTACACGTGGTACACGTTTAAGTCTTAGTACACGAAGTACACGTAAGTACATGTGGTACACGTGAAGTATAAGTTCAGTCTTAGTACACGCAGTACACGTAGTACACGTTCTTAGTCTTAGTACACGTTAGACACGTAAGCACGTAAGTACACGTAAGTACACGTGGTACAAGTAAGTACAAGTTCTAGTCTTAGTACACTTAATAAACGTGGTACACGTAGTACACGTAAGTACACATAAGGTTAATGTAAGTACACGTTCTAGTCTTTTAGTACACGTAAGTACACGGGTACACGAAGTGGGCTTAGTACACGTTCTTAGTCTTAGTACACGTAGTACACGTAGTACATCGTTTTAGTCTTACACGTTCTAGTTCAGTACATGGGCAATACACGTAAGTACACGAAGTACACGTAAGTACACGGGTTTTCTTAGTCTTAGTACACAAGTACACGGTACACGTAGTACTTAGTCTTAGACACGTAGTACACGCGTCTTAGTCTTAAGTACAATGGGTACACGTAGCACATCGTTCTTAGTCTTAGTACACGCACGTAAACGTAGTACACGTGCACGCAGGGTACACGTTCTTAGTCTTAGTACACGTAAGTACGCATACACGTTCTTACACGAAGTACACGTAAGTAGTCTTAGTACACGTAAGTACACGTAAGTACACGTAAGTACACGTTTAGTCTAGTACACGAAGTCTTAGTACACGTAAGTACACGTTCTTAGTCTTAGTACACGTGGTACACGTAAGTACACGTAAGTACACGTTTACACATAAGTACACGTTTTTACATGGGGCACGTTCTTACGCTTAGTACACGTACACGTAAGTACACGTAAGTACACGTAAGTACACGTAAGTACATGTTCTTAGTCTTAGTACACGTACGCATAAGTACACGTAAGTACACGTAAGTACACGTTCTTAGTCTTAGTACACGTTTAGTAAAATCGAAGTACACGTAGTACACGGGTAGACGTTCTAGTCTTAGTACACGTAAGTACACGTGGGGCACGTTTAGTCTTAGTACACGTCTTAGTACACGTAGGTACACGGGCACATCGGCACACGTAAGTACACAATCTTAGTGCACTTAGTCTTAGTACACGTAAGTACACGTTCTTAGTCTTAGTACAGGGTACACGTAAGTAATAATGGCACACGTAAGTACACGCTCTTAGTCTTAGTACTTAGTACACGGTACACGTAAGTACACGTAAGTACATGTTCTTAGTCTTAGTACACGTAAGTACACGTAAGTACACGGCACGTACACGCACGTGGCGTCTTAGTACACGGCATGTACACGTAGCGTACACGTAAGTACACGCACACGGTACACGTTTTAGTCTTAGTACACGTAAGTACACATAGTACACGTTAGTACACATAAGTACATTGCCTTAGTCTTAGTACATATAAGTACACATAAGTACACGTAGTACATGTAGTACACGTTTAGGCTTACACGGGCATAATGTAAGTACACGCAAGTACACGCTTAGTCTTAGTACATGGGCAGACGTAAGTACACGTAGGTAGTTTAGTCTTAGTACACGTTTAGTCTTAGTACACGCTAGTTTAGTACAGTACACGTTAGTACACGTGGGTACACGGGTACACGTGGCAGTACACGTAAGTACACGTGAAGTAAACATACACGGTTAGTCTTAGTACACGTAAGTACACGTAAATACACGTGAAGTAGTCTTAGTACACTTAGTACACGTAGTACACGTAGTACACGTAGTACACGTTTTAGTCTTAGTACACGTAACACGTGGTACACGTAAGTACACGTCTTAGTCTAGTACACGTAAGTACACGTTTTAGTCTTAGTACACTTAAGTACACGTAGTACACGTAGCACACGTAGTAGACGGTACAGTCTTAGTACATGTAAGTACACGTAGTACACGTTCTTAGTCTTAGTACACGTATTACAGTCTTAGTACACGTACACGTAAAGTCTTAGTACACGTACACGTTCTAGTCTTTAGTACACGTAAGTACACGTAAGTACACGTAAGTACACGTTTCTAGTCTTAGTACATGGGTACACGCACGCTACACGTAGTACACGTACAGTACACTTAGTACACGGGGTACATGTTTTAGTCTTAGTACACGTAGCATGTAAATACACGTAGTACACGTAAGTACATGTTCTTAGTCTTAGTACACGTGGTACACGGGGTACACGTGGGTACACGTATACATGTTCTTAGTCTTAGTACACATAGTACACGTTTAGTCTTAGTACACGTAGTACACGTTTGGCTTAGTATACGTAAGTACACGTTCTTTAGTCTTAGTACACGTACACGTAGTACACGTAAGTACACGTAAGTACATCGTTCTTAGTCTTAGTACACGAAGTACACTTAGTACACGAAAGTACACGTTCTTAGTCTTAGTACACGTAAGTACACGTAAGTACACGTAGTACACGTTTAGTCTTAAGTACACGGGGTACACGTACACACGTAGTACACGTTTAGTCTTAGTACACGGGTACACAGTACAAGTTCACGTAAGTACACGGAAGTACACGTTTAGTCTTAGTACACGTAAGTACACGCTCTACACGTAGTACACGTAGTACACTTAGTACACGCTACACGTAGTACACGTAAGTACACGTAAGTACACGTTATTAGTCTTTAGTACACGTATTTGCACACGGGTACAATATAAGTACACGTTCTTAGTCTTAGTACACGGGTAAACGTAAGTACACGTTCTTAGTCTTAGTACATAAGTACACGTAAGTACACGGCACACGTAAGTACACGTATGTACACGTTTTTAGTCTTAGTACACGTAAGTACACTTAAGTACACGTATTACACGTAAGTACACGTTTAGTCTTAGTACACGGTACACGTAGTACACGTAAGTACATAAGTACACGTTCTTAGTCTTAGTACAGGCATCTTAGTACACGTAGTACACGTAAGTACACGTAAGTACACGTAGTCTTACACGTTCTAGTCTTAGTACACGTAAGTACACGTAAGTACACGTTCTTAGTCTTAGTACACGTAGTACACGTGTAAGTACACGCTTCTTAGTCTTAGTACACGTAGTACACGTAAGTACACGTACACGTTTAGTCTTAGTACACGTAAGTACACGTTTTAGTCTTAGTACACGTTCTTAGTCTTAGTACACGTAAGTTCAGTGGGGTACACGTAAGTACACGTTCTTAGTCTTAGTACACGTAAGTACACGGCAAAGTACACGTAGTACACGTTTTAGTCTTAGTACACGTGGCCATAAGTACACGAAATACACGTTAGTCTTAGTACACGTAGTACACGTAGTACACTAAGTACACGTTTAGTCTTAGTACACGTAGTACACGTAAGTACACGTTTACACTTAGTACACGTAAGTAGTCTAGCACTTAGTACACGTAAGTACACGTAAGCACACGTCTTAGTCTTAGTACACGTAGTACACGTAACTACACGTTTACACTTAGTCTTAGTACACGTAAGTACAGTACACGTAAGTACACGTGGTGTACACGCTTCTAGTCTTAGTACACGTAGTACACGTAAGTACACGTGGTACATCGTCTTAGTACACGTTTAGTCGGGTACACGTAGTACACGTAAGTTTAGTCTTAGTACACGAAGTACACGTAAGTACACGTAAGTACACTTAGTAAACGTACACGTTCTTAGTCTTAGTACACGTTAGTACACGTAAGTACACGTTTAGTACACGTACGAAGTACACGTTCTTAGTCTTAGTACACGTTTAGTACACGTGGTACACGTAGCGGTACACGTTTAGTCTTAGTACACGTTCTTACACGTTAGTACACGTAGTACACGTGTACACGTAAGTACATGGGGTACACTTAGTACACGTAAGTACACGTAAGTACACGGGCACACATTCTTAGTCTTAGTACACGTAGTACACATAAGTACATCGTAGTACACGTTTAGTCTTAGTCTAGTACTTAGTACACGTAAGTACACGTAAGTACACGTTCTTAGTCTTAGTACACATAAGTACACGTTAAGTCTAAGTACACGTACATGGGTACACGTATTAGTACACGTTTAGTCTTAGTACACGTAGTACACGTGGCGTACAGTACACGTTCTTAGTCTTAGTACACGTTAGTACACGATCTTACATCTTAGTACACGTTAGTACACTTAAGTACACGTAAGTACACGTGAAGTACACGTTTTTAGTCTTAGTACACGTAGTAAACGTACACGTAAGTACACGTTTTAGTCTTAGTACACGGGCAATACACGTAGTACACGTAGTACACGCTCTTAGTCTTAGTACACGGGTAAGTACCGTTCTTAGTACACGTAGTACACGTTTAGTCTTAGTACACGTAGTACACGGTACACGTACAGTCTTAGTACACGTTAGTACACTTAGTACACGTAAGTACACGTTTTACACGTCTTAGTACATGCGTCAGTACACGTAAGTACACGTTTAGTCTTAGTACACGTTAGTACACGTAGTACACTTAGTACACGTTTTAGTCTTAGTACACGTAAGTACACGTAGTACACGTTCTAGTCTTAGTACACGGGTACACGTAGTACACGTTTCTAGTCTTAGTACACGTTACACTTAGTCTTAGGTACACGTAGTACACGTTTAGTCTTAGTACACGTAAGTACACGTAAGTACACGTAGTACACGTTCTAGTCTTAGTACACGTAAGTACACGTAGTACACGTAGTACACGTTTTAGTCTTAGTACACGTAGTACACGTAGTCTTAGTACACGGCCTTAGTCTTAGTACACATACACATTAGTACACGTAGTACACGTAAGTACAATGTTCTTAGTCTTAGTACACGTAAGTACACGTAAGTACACGTAAGTACACGTTTTTAGTCTTAGTACACGTTTAGTCTTAGTACACGGTACACGTAAGTACACGTTCTAGTCTTAGTACACGTAAGTACACGGGTACACGTAAGTACACGTTCTAGTCTTAGTACACGTCTTAGTACACGTACACGTACACGTACACGTCTTAGTACACATAAGTACACGTACAGTTCTTACGTCTTAGTCTTAGTACACGTACATCGGTACATCGTTCTAGTCTTAGTACACGTAAGTACATGTAAGTACACGTTCTTCTAGTACTTAGTACACGTAGCCAATGGGTACACGTTCGCTTAGTACACGTAAGTACACGTTCTAGTCTTAGTACACGTAAGTACACGTTTAGTCTTAGTACATTAAGTACACGTGGTAGTCTTAGTAATACATAAGTACACGTAAGTACTAGTCTTAGTAC
>JAGTTF010001588.1:18899-29423 GCA_019095985.1 Streblospio benedicti | reverse complement strand
GTGGTGAAAAAAATCATTGGAAAAAAATCTAGATATCACAGGACTCAATTTTAAGAAATATTCCCAATATCAGACAAGAATTGATAAAGTTTAGTGACATGTATTACTATATTTCTTGGTCTTTTTTTCATAATTTGACTAGACAAGCGTATGTGATTTTAACCCATGACATGTAAGGTCATTGTTTCATTCCATAAATCCTGCCTATGGCATTTGGAAGCAGTGTCATCGGGACGAAAGTTTGATAACTTTATGTAAAGCCTCATTAAGAATGATCGTACATACTTTATTTTAGTGTTACTTTAATATCTTAAGCGTATAACAAGAAATTTCAACATATTGATATCAGTTTCCTTACCAGTCGCCATATTGGCAAGTAGGTACATACTAGTGCCCGACGCATCATGCATTTATCACAACGCAAACAAGCAGCGCCAGACAGACACTTTTTTCCTGCGCTACCGGCGTGAACCAGCCGGCCTTGGGCCCTCTCCCTCAAATCGGCCTAAACCGGCCGGCTGATTTCACGTGTTTGGGTGTCAAAAGCTTCGTTATACAAGTCATTCGTTTGGGGCATAGCAGCGGTGCCACCGTGATTAAAACTAGATAACTATATGTAAAACCGTATGAGGAATTGTCGAGAATAATTTATTTCAATGTTTAGCTTTTATTTTAAGAGAATATACAAAAGTTCCATTTGACAGCATTAACCCGCATTTACACGGGCGCCATGTTTGCGCATATCGCACAAAATGGAAAAACCTCAATGTTTGATCGCGTTGTAGACATACTCATAATGGTTCAATCGTGATGAGAAATACATATTCGTGTTTCTAAAAGCTTAAGCTTTATTATGATATAGAAATGAGTTCCAAAAACACCCGATAAATATTTTAAATTATTTACTAAACTACTGTGATTTATTTATTCGAAACTACCGCTGCAAATACCGGTATTTACCACAGTCCTAACCGATCCGAACATGGCCATTGGAAATGTGTTGTTTTGTTTCAAAACATTTCTGAAATTGGGACTGGGGTAAGCCTAAATGGCTGCTTTGTATTATGCTGAAAAAATGGTTGAAATACGAGCATTTTTAAGTAAATTGTGGTAGTTTAAAGTTGGCAACGCAACTCCGACAAATGGAAAGATTTTATACGCGCTACGCTGCAAATATTTGCGAGGATACAAGGGCTGTCATGTAATAAAACGTGAGGGGTAATGGGTTAAACCAAGCAAATCACAAGTGATCCTGATCCATTATCTTGAGCGGTGCATTTTTTGAACGCTGAACATTCTAGGTTGTGGTCGAGTTAAAGCTCTGGCGGTCCTGTTAAAAAAAGGAGTAACAGGACCTGTGGTCCACTTCAAATTTTAGCCTATCTTCATACACTAATTGCAAAAGTGAGTGCCATATTCGTTCTTATTACAGGGACGTCGCACGCACCTTAAGAGTGGTCCGACAAAATGAGCACCGTAGTCACGAAAACAGTGATATGTAGTCGCCGTTAGGAAAGGTGGTCTGTGGGCATGCACCCCCAAGAAAAAAATAGAATTTACAACACAAATGATGCAATTTGAGAGCTATTTTTCTAAAACAAATTACTTTTCTATGACCACTCCCACATGGGCGATAATGGAGGCATCGTATGATTTTTTTCGTGCCTTTCGGCTTTTATTAGTGATAAATAATACTACCCGTGTATCAAATTAAAGTCCATTTATTGCCTTCAAATTCACCAATGTATTATGTTAGAAAATGTTGAGCCTAAACACGAACATATTTGAACTTTAACAGTTAATAACTATGATTTAGTTTTGTTCTAGAAGTGAAACGTAACTAGCACGTGTCCAACATTCCGTGCATATAATCAAAATAAACCCTCATGTGCCCTGTTACAAAGGAAGCATTGTCACGTGACCATAATAAAAGACAACAGACAAAGACATCATTAGGTCATTTAGGGTCATTTAAGGTCACTGACCACTTAGTCAAACTATATATAAGTCTCTGGAAGTTACACAACTACGCTAAATATATTGCAGAACAGTTAGTCCACAGATTAGTTAAACTATAGAGTGGATATTACGTAATTACGTTATTACGTAATAAATTCTTGAAAAATAGTGGTCCGACAAATGCCGGAGTGGCCGGAGCGGTGCGACGTCCCTGTATTAGCGCACCTGCCCCATTAAGCGCACCCCCGTGTTATGCAGATTTATTATTACACAAATCTTGCTTTTTTGGCAAAGATTTTTCACCTAAGGGCACCATATTGAAAGAATATAACACGACGGTATTATTCTGTATTCGGATTACTACATAACCAGGGCTCTACGTTAGGATTTAAATCTACTTGTCCATCGGACAAGTAGAGGTCTAAGTTCACTTGTCCGACAATCAAATGCACTCGTCCGCACAAAATATTACAACTGTTACCGATAAGGTTATATACTATATACATGTATACTCATATGTATGTGTATAATATAATTGTGCAAAATGTTTGTATTATTCAGTACCTTTCCATTTGTGAATGAAAAAATTTAATTAGGAAATAAAAACTATATTTGATGTTTTTTATTCGAACAAAACAAAATGCATAAATTTTGAACAGTTTTATGAAGCCTCTGAGTAGTGTATATTTGAATGTTTATATACATTCTCTAAAAGATAGGCCAAGCACGCAGGGCTTGACATAAGAAGTACTAATTAAATAGACAGAAGGGCTAGTTAGTTGAGAAGTTGGCTAGTCCTTCTAGTAACCAAATATCCCAGCACTTGCCGCAGGCGTCTATTGACTAGGGGGGTCCGGGAGCATCCTCCCCCGGAAAAAATTTGAAAATTGGAGGCAAAAGGGGCCATTCTGGGGTACTCTTGATGCAAAATGAACATGTTTCAGGCAGCAGAAATTTGTCATTTTTAGAGAAATTTTCTGTTTCAGTTCATTGCTGTTGTGTGTTGTATATTTTCAGGTTAAATGCAGTTTATCATATTTTGGAGAATGGAAAATGTTTTTAATACTGTATAAGTTGATATAAAATACTGTTTTCATTGTAGTAAATGAATGGAATGTTCTGATTGCATATTCAATATCACTTTTTTTACAAATTCATGGACTATGAAATTTCAAGCATGCAAATTCATCACATTCATCACTTCACCACAAATAAATCACTGAAACATTTCAACAAGTCCAAATTAGTCAATAAAGTTCAGAATCACTGAAGTCTTCTTCTGGTGCATTATTATTATAAGAATTATTGCAGAGCCTAAAATAATAGGAATTTCAACATGTCAATTTGCGTACGTGCATAAAATCGCATGTAGATTCAGATTTTCACCATTAAGTGGTCATTTCACTTGATCTTTATGTCAAAAAAATTATCTAAACTAAGCAATCGCCGATCGCCAATTCGAATTTGACAGCCCGGCATCAGATTTTAAACTGCGTAGTATCACAGCTTATACTAATTGTAACAACATATGATTTCGGCTACAAACCAAACACAGCATAAATCATCATATCCTTTTAATGATACATGCTGACTTAAATTATTTTGCTCTATAAACGCCAGCAAACATCACAATACATATAATGGCAGCCAATCATCTTTCATCTTTGTGAAGTCCGATTGGAATGTGTTAAATTTATGTCGAATTTATAAAGGCGCTAACTATATCAAGGCTGATTGCATTGTAGAATAAAACAAATGCGTTTTACAGCGATTTGAGCCAAGAATATTACGTTAACAAAGGTTGGGTTATATGGCTTTGAGAGTCTAGTTCTTCATTTTATTTCAGTGGCAATGTAAAGATGGTGAGAAGACGATTCCATCCATATATCACATGCTGTGGTTTATTGGAGACAAATAAGAGTATTTGAGGCTTCAAAATTGCAACGGAAAATGAGTAGTTTGTGGGCAAATAAACATGCTTACAAATTGAATACAGATATTATCATAATTCTCTTTATTTTTCGGGAAATTTACATCAAAATGTAGAGTTCAGGCGTTTGTTGTTGTTAAAAACGTGAATATGAAACTTAACTCCCCGGTATTTTGACAGGAAACTACTCATCAAACATGACTGTTTTTTCAGTTTTGTGGTCGCTATAATGCGCCAATGGAACTAGGGGTAATTAAAACGTGTGTCGCAATATTGCAACAGCGGCAATAAAAGGGTTAAGCACGTTCCGCTTGTCCGGGATAAGTAAAAATTGCTGTCGGACAAGTAAACGTTGACTGGCACTTGTCCGACAGACAAGTAGCATCCACACACCATATTCCTGATATGCTTGTTTAACACACTTTTGTCTTGTGCTATTGTTTTTATTTTTATATATTTTGATCAAAATATTTATTTCTAAACTTGAACTATTCAGAGTTTATAGACAAGCTAAAAACAAGAGCTTAATTATTGCATGGCCAGGGGTCGACATAAGGATCGATAAGTCAGTAGACATCAGGTCCACCAAGTTTGAAAATCAGGTGGACCTGATCAAAATCAGGTGGCCCGACATGAAATACAAGTAGCAGTGCCGGAGGCACGAAGCCCATTAGGGGGGGTCTGGGGGTGATTCCCCCAGAAATTTTTTGAGAATTAAGTGTAAATGATGCAATTTAGTGATATCTAGAGAGAAAATTGAACATTATTTCAATGACAAATGTTCATACTTTTTAAGTATAAAAATAAAAAATTTGTGTCAACCTAGGGAAGATGAATAAAATTATATATTTGCGTTTGATTTGAATTTTATAAAAATTCATTTATTAAAACAACAAAATGCATTGATTGTAACATGACTGATGTAGATTTATACAGCAGACGACAAAGCTTAATAACACTACTGGTATCCAACAAATAAAGCGCAAGAAAACACGGCAACAGTATTTAATCAATAATAATAATGTTAATGTACGTCTACCGGTACCAGCAGAGAGCGTACCTAGCAACTACACGACAATATAACTGGTTTTCATGAAGATAGCATTCAAAATTAACGCAAACGTTATGAAATCACGTTCGGATTGTTTATGTGCATCAGTCAAAAAGCAAAAACAATTAGCGCCTCTAGCGGTGGCTGCGGAAACTAGCGGTAACAGGTAAGAAAATGGCCGACAAACACGGATCCGTCAAATAATTGCGATATTATCAAAAAATCTCGTGGTTTGGGGGCCTGAAAAGCTAGTGAACTGTCCGGTCTCCCCATAGATGGCAGGGGTTTGTGGTCGGAGGGCTACCGGGCTGAAGCGGTTATGTCGACCCCTGATGGCTTATGAGGCCCATGATATGAGGTCTCTGAGAGGTGGTTGTTTGGAAGTAAGCGGAGATGTAGATTAATGGGTCTATACATGTAATGTTTGTTCAAGATGCTGATTTTCAGCTCTGATTTTAGTAAAAATAAATAATTCAAGAGGCTGTTGGTCTAAAATGGTTTGGCCGTATTGCTTATTGCATAATGCATACGTGCTTGGCCTATCTTTTAGAGAATGTACATGCTCAGGGCTCGACATAGCCGCTATACCGCTATCCCGGGGATAGTAGCTTTTGGGAAGGGATAGTAAAATTTAGAAGTTTGTAGTCCGCCGGGCTAGAATGATTTTAGGGAACCGATAACGGCGTTTATTTGCCGATATAATATGCACTTTCCATTACAAATTTGAAGCCTCAAATACTTTTATTTGTCTGCAATAAACCACAGCATGTGATATATGGATGGAATCGTCTTCTCACCATCTTTACATGTATTGAAACTGAAATAAGATTAAGAACTAGACTCTGTATGTGTCAATAACCCATGTATGTTTACCTTTGTCACGTAGTATTCTTGGCACAAATTGCCGTGAAACACATTACATTTAGGCTACCATGCTTGAGCCTCAATACCATTTTATCCTTTTAATAATAATATTGATAAGCTGCGATTTGTTTTTGACCAAACCCATCGACCTAGTTTTTCTACACAGTAGCTTAACTGTCTTGTTTATTTTTGTTCGAAAATTTAAGGAACCACTTGGCAAATGGCAAATGTTTGGGGTTTTTTCAATTTGATATATTTTATTGATAAATAGTTTTGTAAAATATGACTCTTGTTGAACATCAAAAAGCAAAAATGATCTATTTTAAGTCGTTCAAATAGTATAGCTTTAAGAACTATAAACTGGATTGCAGAGAAAAATGCATCACATTTAAAAAACTATCACCCGATGGTGGGGGCCTCTCGCAAAACTTCTTCTAAACATAGCCATTCCAAATATGTATAATATGACAAAAAAAATTAAATATTAGTTGAGAACTTTGGTCTTACGTTATAAACATCTGAAAGTAGGAAAATTTCTGGCTGTCAAAAAACCTATTAGGGTAAGTTCACATGGTAACAGTTCACTTATACTAGGACCATGATCGAGGTTTGTATACTGATATGTATATATAACAATGGACGCCAATACCAGCAGGTTAGCACACTCCCAACTTCTTATTTTTCCAGGGTTTTCAGGGGTATTTCGTATAAAGCGTTCATTTTCAGGGGATTGAGCTAATTTTTTTTTATCTTCGATAATGATCTAATTGTGGTAATTCTTGAATTCAAATAAAAACAGATAGTGCACACCTTACACAATGTACTTGAAATAAAAATTTAATGTTTTTTATTTATATAATCGATTCAAATGTCGGGAAAGATAAAGTGTAAAAACATATATCTAAAATTTTATGATACCAACAAAACCATTGGGACTCACATTTTATCATGTGTTTCTTATCGCAAAAAGCTTCTTAAAATGACAGTCCTTAGTTGGTCATGTTCATTTTTTGCCATTCTTGAATAAACAACCAATGTTTAAAAATGTTTTCACTCAGAATGACCCAAGATGTAGTAGTGTTCATTCTTTAAAAATTAAATCTTTTCTGCACAGTAAATTTTTTACCAAGAGGATCTCTACATAGACTATGCGTATGCAAAAGTATATTTGTTGACACTGACTGCATACTTTGCAAATATTTCTACATTGAATATCTTAATGACATCCGGTCCAATGTGTTTATTTTGTGAACATCCGGTGAGCGGTGTAGGCTAATCAAGGCAATACACTATATTTTCTTAACCCTCTTATTAATTTGTTTAATATTGCAGACCCCCAGACAGACCACGGTTCAAATGGCAATTCGGTGGGATAATTTTTACTGTATTTCATGGTTTTAAACTATTGTTTTTATTTGTGTAATAATTTTCAACATGTCAATTTTAAAGTGTGCACGTTATCCGCATATAGTTTACAGTATTTTCAACCATTAGGTTTATCCAGCGTGCGTTGTGATCTTTATGTCAAGAAACATTATCTAAACTAACATAAATAAGCAATTTGACAGGCTGGCATCAGATTTTAAATTGCATTTTGCTGAAAAAACGTACTGAAAGCTTATTTGAATTCTGGAGTTGAGTTCACAGCCTACATCATCATATTCCTTTATAGTCTTGTTGACTTACACAATATTTTGCTCTATAGATCCACCAAACATCACGATAGCTTAATGAGGCAATCATCTTTGGTGTTTCCGACCAATCAGTGAATGCGTTTTTTGGACGTTTTATTACTTCTCTGGCGTCACACTTGATCTGATGGTTGACCAGCTTGCCTTTTTGTCAGAAAAATCTTAAGATTTAACTTAACTAGATGGCAGCGCCGGGAGTTGAATAATATTTGATTTTTTTTACAAAAATATAACAGTTTGGCCAGCGCCATGACAGTGCCTTGTTGAAGTGCAAAAACTAGGTTGATCTATTTTAGATTCGTTCAAAAAACATTTTGCTTTAAATTATATCAACGGGATTGAAAAATTATGTCACATTCAAAAAAAATAGGATACCCATCATTGAGGCTGGTTGCATGGTAGCCTTTATCTAAACATCCATTCCAAATATTTATCCAATATGACATAAAAGCAATTAAATATTAGTCTGAGAACTTTGGTCTTAATATGACTTTTTGAAAGTAGGAAAATTGAACCAAACATTCTGAAAAACCTATTTTATAATTTTTTATTCACATTTGGCGTTTTATATAAAATTTCGGGACGACTTTCAGGGGATTCGGGTCATATTTGCTGAAAATAAATTCGGGTTTTGTATATAACAAGCGTCTTGAACCTACTGTAAACATAACCAGCCTTTGACGACACACAATCAGCCTTTATCAAATATCCTATGTGTAAACACGGCTGGATTAATGGACAAATTTATCGTCTGTGCAGGAATTAAATGGTAGTAAATATGACAAAATTGAAGTAAATCCTACAGGTATTATAAATATGCTACATATTCCTATGGGCATGCTCACATAACAATATATAACCATATAATAGGTCTATGTCTTCATTTTTGGTACTTAAAATGACGTCACGTCCATGTATTTCTACCAAACAACACTTTTAATACCAAATATAGACGGTGCAATTTACATGGCCGTGACGTCATTCCGGAGTTGATTCCCTTTAGTTATATACAATATATTAAGGCCAAGGTCGTTGAAATGCCCTGTGACTTTACCGGCAAAAGGATAGAATTTATGATGTACAATGTTTGTTCAGTGATAATTTAGGTTGTCATAGAATGTAAGCAACATAAGAGGTCTGTTATTGTCATGTATTCTAATATCGGCAAGTGCAAGACAACATGAACATCGCCAAATCCGTCGCCTGATTGGTGCCTGAATGACAATGTATCCACCACTGTCTTTGATAATAAAATCACCCGATATAGGGCGTGATGCACACTCTTTTCGATGCAGTGATATCTTTGTGTTTTCTTGAATACGTTTCACTGTATTTTTGCATCATTATGTAACTGGAGAACGCACAAATTCATTATTTTTCAATAATTCTTGTGAGTTTCACTTTCATATACCGTTGACAGGTCTTGTTGCAGGTGCAAGTGCATTGTGCCTATCATGACACCAAGCAGAATCTGTTAGTCTCAATCATCGAGGCTGTCTAGACTACCGCATAAATCACAGCACACACAAACTGGGCTTAGCTGATCGAGACTATCGCTGTTACGACACGTCATTTAAATTGAGTGCATTTTGCGCACGTGGTAAAAGCGTGTTTACACAATGCGTGGTTCAATCGAGTACATTCGATAATGGCGATACCCATATGCGAGCAAAAACATCAGTATTTTAAGACAAGAAGTACAAGTTTTCAAAATATTTTGTCATTTCCCTGGAATTTCGGAATTAAGACGGAATAGTCAGAATGTTCGGAATCGGCTTCATATTTCGGAATGATTCCAAAATTTCGGAATACTTGGCAACTCTGCTAATTTAGAAAAAAAGTTTGTTATAAAATATGTTTGTATATATTATAAAGGCTTATGAAATTATTTTTTTCTTTTGTAGCAACGTACATTTCCAGAATACGAATAAACGCTAATGCAATGAAACGTTCAATGTTCAATTCCTAATTCAAATACAATAATATATTTTCAATTATCTCAGCTCAATCTTATAAGGACAAGACTGATGTCAATGGCCATTGTAAACCATAAAAAATTACCTTTTTATCAAGCAGAGACCTCTTTGGACGAGATTTGCGTCTAGCCTTCAGTGGCCTCCCTTTTGGCACTTTGAATTTCTTTATTTTTGAAGCTGTAAAAAGGTATGATATATTAATGTATCTAAGAGTGCAGAAAATCGTGAGGATAAACACTACTGTATTATACTATATTGACTAGACAGTGGAGGGGGGTGGGGGGAGGGGGTGTAGGAGGGGATAGATTCCTGCCAAAAATGAAGTTGTAAGTCAGGTTGTGGAAATTAAGCATAAATGATGCATACAGTATTCAAAGGGGCTGGGATCGGTCATAAATTGTCTAAATTGTGATGTCATACAGACCAAATTTTTTTTTAGACCAAATTTAAACACTAGTAGCCACCTCAGATGGCCTCATAACACTAAACATGTGAACTCGTTTTGTTTCAACCAGATGAGATTTAGAGGGAAATTAACTTTTTAGCAGGGCAAGTGACTCTTTAGAGTTACTTACTCTAATGTCAGACAACATTTTGCTATGAATTTCCAACACTATTCAGGGGTCAAAATCGTAAAAATACAGCAAATAAACGTAAGTTAACATCTCTGCGATCGCGATACTAGATTGATGTTTGATATCTAGACAAATAAATCCATAATCCTATTACTAGATTGTAAGAATATGAACGTCGATGCAATTCTGAATACACACGTCAATTTTTGTTAAGAAATACGAATTTATATTTATAAGGCTACAGGAAAAGTCTTATCCTGGACGTTAAATCGTAAAATGTCATGGGCACTTGTCACTGTGTTGGTTTGACAAGATGGTGCAGACCAACTATGGATTATTTTGATAGAAAATATTCAATTATTTGTTTCCCATGCCATGAGAATTCTACTATCAAGTAGTAATATTGGGACGTCTAGACAATGCATATAGTCAATATTACTATCAATCACTCCACCGCCAGCATTTGGCAAACTAGGCA
>JAGTTF010001587.1:7803-21011 GCA_019095985.1 Streblospio benedicti | reverse complement strand
TTCTACTACGGTTTCATTGGTTAATATAAGAATAGTACACTTGTACAAAAGCCCTTTGTCTTGACTGGTCATTGTTCCACAAGTACTAATTCAAAGCTGTTAACCGCCGCAGCTGTTTCTCCCCTCCGCCTCTGACAAAGGCTCTGTCAACAAACATGGTTTAAATATCGCCGGTGTTAGCACTACGGTTAGAAGTTTACTACGCCTTTGTCTTCACTGGTCATTATTACGCAGAGTACTAATTCAAAAGCTGTTGACCACTAGTAAGTATCAAAGATTTAATCAGAGAAGTTGACCACCTGTCCTTTGATCTATTGTTTGCTGTTCGGCATGTGGCAATTTAACGTGTAAACTACGAATATTTCGGCGCTAAATTCTCATTTGGTCGAGATAAGTTGGTTAATGCCTCGAAGGGAAGTGAGATTTGGCTCGAATAACACGGGTTTTCTCGAGTTAAAAGGGTCAAAATAAGCAGGTTATTTTTAGTAGCATTCAATAGTAAGTTTAAAGGAAATTAAAAATGTGTTCTACTTAGGCGGGTGGTCGACTTATGCGGAGCTCGAAGTAAAACGGGTCCGACTGTATATAAAGGAAGAGGCGTTTTTGTCACAAAAGGCTTTTTAACCACAAGACGTACACACTTCAAACATGTATGTAAAATCAGGACATCTTGGTGGTCGTTATATTATCACATTTCAAACCAAAATAAATTGGTTTTAATGATAAAAAACAAAAAAAGGAATTTCTATAAAGTTTGCTTACAGGGCCATGTTTGTTAAAGGTGCGTAATACGTTAAACATTTGTATATGTCAAACGTACGTTGCACGTCACAAGGCACATTTATGTCAAACGTACGTTGCACGTCAAACGTACAGTCATACAGCGAGGGAGTTGGGAAGGGTGGTAATGGTGATGGAGGTGCATTTTATCTCTGCTCGACCTGTTTTGAGGAGGGGTGTTGGCAGTAAGGGTGTGTGTGTCCATATGACGTGGGGGGGGCATGGCTGGTGTCCCATATGGGTTGGGGGGTATGGCTGGTGGTGAGTCAGGTAGGAGCATTTAATCTGTTCTAGATCTCATCAATTTCAACCGAGCAGCAGCAGAAAGGGGTGATTGACATTTAATGGTCTGCGTGTTTAGCACGGGTAGGAGTAGCTGGAGGGAGGGATGTTAAATGAAATCAAGCATTGACACATACATGTGTAGTGTGTGTATGGCTGTCACATATGAGTGTGGGAAGAAGGTGATGGAGGTGTATTTAATCTTTCCAAGACCTGTGTAGTGACGGGGAGCTGGTGTGAAGGATGTGGGACAGGGGAAAGAATGGGAAGGGAGGAGCATTTAGTATGTTCCAGATCTCAACCGTTTCAACCAGAGCAGTAGCAAGAACGGGGTGCGTGGTTGTGGACCTGCTTGGATGGGGATGAGGTAGAGAGGGTTGGGGTTGGGGAAGAGAGGGGGGTGGAAGGAAGGGTAGGGATGAGTGGGACATTTAAACTGCCCCGCGTGTTTACCATGGGTAGCAGTAGCTGGGGGGAGGGATATTAGAGGGATCAATCATTGCCATATTTAGTACATTTACTGTGTAAATGGCTGTGACATATGATGATGGGAGGACAGTGATGGAGATTTATTTAATCTGTTACAGACCTGTATAGTGACAAAACTGGTTCAAGGTATGTAGGGCAGGAGGAAGGATGGGGAGGGAGGAGCATTTAATGTGTTTCGGATCTCATCTGTTTCAACCCGAGCAACACCCGGGTAAACAACTAGTAAATATATAACATAATTATTGTTTTATTGTATGATAGAAGGATAATTTTTTATGATAATAAAACATATGTCATATATATACCTGTGGATCCAGTGTAGAGAACATGAAAAATGTATAATTCATCTGGTGGTTCTGCTTGTCCCTTTGCCACAATATCTGCTGATAAGGGTTCAGGTAAAATTCTTTGTGTTCTTCTCCAGGTCTTTCAGAAGACCCCTCAAGTAGGTGCTGCCTCAATGATAGAATGTTGGTCAAAAGTTAGCCCGTTTTATAGCATTGTCTGCTGAAAGAACTGGATTGTACAGAATGATGCCAGATTTATTTGACTGTTTGATTTCCTTTAAATGTGGAAAGTTTTTTGCAAATCTTCTCATGAAGAAAATAGGTTGTGTTTTCATCAAAAAATGGTGTAACGTTTCTGTAAGGAAGTCAGTAATTCAACACCTTCTGACTCTACCAATGTTTCTTGAATGTGGCGTTTCAGTTCTAAAAATGCAAGATCGTGAATAGAAGGTTTCTTAGATAAAGACACCGAAGGAATTTTGTCTGCATTATGTAAATAACTTCTTGTACAACTGTGGTGATATTTGACCTCTTCACCTATCAAATCAATGCTACTTATCCTTGCAAGCATGTGTTCCTCATTGCATTTGACAGCAGCATTATATATTGCTTCTGCAGCATCTTTTTGTCTCACAGTTTCTAAAATTCTTTAGAATGACTTCCCTTTGGATTTTACATTCATGCCACAAAATAGGCATGTAGTAGGAGGAAACCTGCACACATGTGGGGCATTTGGTATATCCATGAATACATTGTTTTTGCCAGGAAACATAAGATCATTAATATTTGTTTGCACTTGCATGTAAATTTACTGTAACAATACATGGTAACCATGAATTGTTTCATCAAATCTTCTGGTAAGGCTAATTGAACAATACTTTGACATGGAGATGAGTCGTAGAGTGTAGCACTGCTTTTACTTTATTCCATGTTTTTTCTTCAAAGGGTTTGACGTCTCTCACTGTGCTTGCACCTTTTAGGTGTGTAGAATACATTTACGTTTCTTGTTAGCATTGCTTGGCATCATCTTGTATCATCTTGTATCATCATGTAAGCAATAACATTGATCTTATATATTCCAGCCTAACTATGAATTATAAAATATAACATTATAATATTAAAGTGTTTACCTTATTCTTAACATACACCTTGACTTGCCATATTAGTAGGCCTACACAGATATACTCATGCAAACGGTTCATACTAGTTAGAAATTAGAAATGGCAAGTTAAGCACATTTGATTGTACAACAGCAAAGATTTCTAAACAAAATAACCCCTGGTCACACTGCACTCCTCATTTGGTACAAAATTTGACTTTCTTACATTCAAAAACGTGTTGTTCAACATCAAAATTCAACCCAAATCTGTCACGTGAGAGACATGTTATGACAAAATTTGTGTTTTGTACGAAATTCATGGCGGCCATTTTAGAAAATGGCGGCCATCTTGAATGCGAGGTGACTAGCATAATATATTGAAAGAGTGACCACCAATGAGTATTTATGCAAAATTTGGTGCTTGTTTCCAGATTTGAACTATTGTTAGAGTTATATGACGTTCCCTCGCACAAAGACTGAATAATACATGTTTGGGGTGGTGTTAGCATTATGCAAATAAAATTGTCAAATATGAAGATAAAGAGCTCAAGATGTCTTGTTTGCTTCAGACATGATTATAGCATGTGTTCAAATAATAAACATCACATTAAGAATATGGCAGTTGTTGTAAAACCGAAGTATAGGCATTTTTTTAAATAACAATATCACAAAATTACCATAAGTTACCATAAAATGGCGGCCATCTTGAAAATTTAGTTCAACCATATTGGTGGTAAGTATCACTAACATTCTGGAAGCATTTAAGCAATCAAAATATAATGAGTTTATATCAGTACTGTGGCCGGTCAAGCCAGTGGCAAGTTATAGTCTAGGGGGGTTTTAGGGTTATTTGTTTACTTTTAAGAATGACAAAGGAGAGACTTTTTGTAAACTGTTTATCAAATATTGTAATTAGTAATGAGTAAGTAATAGGATGATGAGTTATTGACTGAGATATTTGTGGGATGGCTTGATGGATGGAACTATTGATATATGGAGGATGCTCTCACCTGTGATGTTGTGAATGGAGTGTGTTTATTTTGCTAAGATTTTCCTTTTATAGGGGGATTCCAGAAGGGATTTCTGGGGGATTTGGCCAATGAGAATACTTTAAATAAGGTCAAGGGATTTCAAGGGATTTCTGGGGGGATTGCTTGGATTCCAAAGAGGATTTGGCCAGTAAAATTAGTCTAAAGTAGGTCATTTTAAAATCTAGGTCGAGTTGTACTTCAGTCAACCCAATTGTCAACAACAACAAGTGCTTCAGAGAGCTTGTTGACAATGTAAACCATGAACATATATTAAAACAGTTAATGTAAGTATTTACTAATGTACACAATAAGCACACACAATAATTAACTGAGTAGTTAATGTAAGCATATATCATATATTATAAAATAGAGTTATAAATTAGGTATTATTATATATCTTAATAATATCAGGTTGTCACACACTTCCCTTTCTTTAAAAAATTGGACTCGACCTCGAGTCCTTAATTCTTTTAACAATTTATAACAAACTTAAAAGTAGATTAAATTTTAACATAGAATGATATCAAAGATATTTCATAATAGATATAGTTCACTTTAAAGATGTAATAACACCATGTTAATAATGTTTGAAAGACCTTTTTTTTTTTAAATTACAAGTAAAATAATCATAGTATTGCAACAAATTTGATACATAAAATTTTATACCAACATTATAATCATTTCAATATCTTACCAATAAAATATGATACTAAATATAACAATATAGCAATTCAATATCCCAACCATTATAATATAAATATCATTTTGAATATAACAA
This sequence comes from Streblospio benedicti, assembly GCA_019095985.1. Taxonomy (NCBI): domain Eukaryota; kingdom Metazoa; phylum Annelida; class Polychaeta; order Spionida; family Spionidae; genus Streblospio; species Streblospio benedicti. Next base: position 16,265 of record JAGTTF010001587.1, on the reverse strand, counting down.
TATAACATTAAAAATAAGTAAAAATACAAATGTCAATTCTAACTAATATATATTAAGTTTTTATGTACATTTTTCAAACACAAGCTTGATACAAAATGATCCTGAAATGTTCATATGTTCCTGTTGTTTAAGTTCATTGTTTCCTCTGCTACCTGCTGGTACATGGTGCTACCTGTTGATACATGTACTGTTGCTGGTGGTGGTTTGGGTGCTGTTCTCATCCATTGTGTGACTTCTTGGATAAGCTTCTCCAGGCATTTATGAAGCTGCAAATGATCCTTTAGCAACGTGTGACGTCTTGGATACTCTTAGATAGGGATATTGTGGAGCTGTTTATCATCAAATTTCTATATAAAAGTTTCCATTTATTTTCCATTCTGATTTGCAAAATATTTAGATAAAATTAATTGATTTTTTATAAGAGTACATGAACTACTTCTTTCCCCTCTGAAAACTGATGAATGGATGAATTGATGCAATTGACTATTTTTCATTTGCTCTTCACTGGTATCTCATTCCAAATATTCCAGCCTACGACGAAGATGCTGCAAAATACTTTTTCATTCTTTTCCAATATTTGAGTTAAATGTTTCCAATATGCACATATCCAACCAAGGCATATGTTCCAATCTTATGGCATTTCAAATACTGAAAATTTGCTACCGCTTAAAAAACATGCCAATCGGGTGCCTCTTGATGACTGATAAATAATGAATGGATGAACTGACGCAATTGACTACTTTTCGTTCTCTTCACTGGTATCTCATTCCAAATATTCCAGCCTATGACGAGCGCGCTGCAAATACTTTCATTCTTCTTTCCAATATTTGAGTTAAATGTTTCCAATATGCACATATCCAACCAAGGCATATGTTCCAATCTTATCGCATTTCAAATATTGAAAAGTATGACCGACCATGAACAAAAATTTTAAGTGTCTAATTTCTAGTTAGATATTAATATTGACATGGACTGTGCAGAAGTCATAATGGCCTTTGTGTATGGTCCCAAATCAACTAAGGTAAGCAACATGCAAAACATAATGCACCACACAAGATCTAGGACACCTGTTCTATGAATTTGTTATAAACATAACAAACATCATGTCATTAAATAAGAATATTAGTTTTTTCTGTCTTCATATCAATAAATTCAAACATGCAGACATTCAGATTTTCTGCAAGATGCTATAGATCTAGATCTATTTGTAGATCTAAATATGACTTGGCGGGCCTACAGATTTGAAGGTATTTACATAATATAATCACAAACAGGAGAAATAAATTAAAATTTCAAAAATATGTACATTATCATACAGTTGCACTATGGATAATGATATTAACATGAGCAATAACAAATCATCCAGACTATTACTGATTCCTTGTTGGTCTTCTTTGGATGAAAAGAGTTGAACTTGAAGTCTTTTGAATTGGCTTTCTTAGTGTTGGGATTAGTGTTGGGAAAAATGTTTTGTTTCATGACATATGTTCACAATGTACTAGGTTTTAAAGTAATATTCCACGATGCCTTAACTGTCTCATGGGGTTGGAGTTTTGCAATGTTGTACATTGCTGATTTTGTGAACAAATTTATATTCATGTAAAAATGACACATATATGACAGGATGGAGTGGACAATGTATTTGTTCAAAAGCAAAGTCTTTAAGCGTCAATATATATAGTCTTTAAGCGTCAATATTCTTTGACAAACAAAATACAGTATGCTCGCCATGTAGTTCACGTGCCATAGATTCCCCAGTATATACCCGTGAAAACTATCCTTTATTTAGACAATTCTTCATATATGAACCCAACACTGTGCTTCATGCTCCCAACATCGTTTTGAAATGTCAATTGGGTTGTCCAACACTGTGCGACAGTTGAAGTCCTGTCTACAAAGAGCACCCCTACAAAGAGCACCCCTACAAAGGCAATGGACATCATGCTATCTTAAACTGGGTATTTTTTAGATCCTTCCAAATGCCAAAACAAAGACGTTCAAGAGATCGTCCTCAACAAATCTACAATCGCACTCGAATGCAACGTTCAAGGCAAACTGCAGGCACTGAAAATAGCCATCCTCAAAATACAGCAACCAATGAAGTGAGCATTGACATAAATCTGGACCAGCACCAGCCTCAGCCACATGATGATTTCCTGCCCGAAGCAGCAAACATTGAGCGACGTGACGATCAGGTGCAGCAGTCAACCAATTTCATAGCTCGACAGCCACGTCGTCCCGCTGTTGATCCCTATTATGTAGGTGCAATGAATGTGACCTGCAATTTTTGTCAGGCTCTACGTTTTCCAAATGAGCGTCTCAATTGTTGTCACAATGGCAAAGTTATTCTAACAGAACTTGCACCATATCCACCAGAAATGCACCAACTTATTTCTGGGAATAATACACAGGCAAGACACTTTCAGGACAATATACGTCGATATAACAGTGCATTTGCCTTTGCTTCTTTTGGAGCCCAAATTTCAGTAGCACAAGGTCGAGGTCCATATTCATTCCGGATTCATGGCCAAATATACCATCGATCTGGAACATTACATCCGCACGGCAATGATTTACCATCATACAGTCAACTGTATATACTTGAAGGTCATCAAGCAGTTGAAGCACGAATGCAGCAGCCGCAAAACAAACCATGTCAGAGACAAATCATGAACATTTTGTCCGTTGTTTTAAGAAGAATAAATCCATACGCCGCCGCCTATAAGCATATGCATCAAATTGAGCAAGAAAATCCTTCTCAAACTATTACCATGTACATGAAGCAAGGTAAAGACCAACGACGCTATAATGAACCACGTCATGATGAAGTTGCTGTTGTGTTTGTAGGAGACAATGGTGCACCGCCTACAGACAGGGATGTGGTTGTATATCCAAGTAATAGACCTGCTCAATCTATATCATACATGTCTCCAAACTGTGATCCTATGGTATATCCTATCTTATTTCCGCGTGGTGATTTAGGATGGCATAACCAACTAAATCATGTAACAGAACACTGTACTAAGCGGAGGCATTCAACAACATTATTGCAGTTTTACTCTTATCGTTTTGCAATCAGACGCAGCTTCAGTGCTATCCATTGGGGTGGTAAGCTGTTTCAACAATATATGGTTGATGCCTATGTAAAAGCAGAATCTTCTCGCTTAAACTTTATCCGTAGAAACCAAACCCAGCTAAGAGTTGAGTTATATCAAGGTCTCATGGATCATGTTAACAGTCAGGCAGCTGAGCGCGGTCTTGCTCCAGGTAAGATAGTTGTTCTTCCATCTTCATTTCAAGGCTCACCTAGGGCCATGCAACAAAATTATCAAGACGCAATGGCAATCATTGCCAAGTATGGCCGGCCAGACCTCTTTCTCACGTTTACTTGCAATCCAAAATGCAGAGAAATCACAGAAAATTTGTTGCCAGGTCAAAAGTCGGAGTGCCGTCCTGACTTAGTTGCACCTGTCTATAAAAAGCATTTGGAAGAGCTTATGACTGACATAAAGAAGAAGCATATCTTAGGAAAGCCTGTAGCATTTGTGTATGTCGTAGAGTTTCAAAAACGAGGATTGCCACATTGCCATCTGCTTATTGTTCTGCACAACGAAAGTAAATTAAGAGATGCACACGATATTGATAGCTTAATTTCAGCGGAAATACCGAATCAAGAAACAGACCCAGAACTGTATGATGTGGTCTCATCTTCTATGATTCATGGTCCATGTGGAATTTTGAATCCCCAATCTCCTTGCATGGTCAACGGAGTATGTAGCAAGGATTTCCCCAAAGAGTTTGTTGAAAATACATTGCTCGAAGTTAATGGCTATCCACATTACAGAAGAACTGATAATGGACAAAGTGTGAAAGTTCGTAATGTTGAGGTAGACAATAGGTGGGTGGTTCCATACAATCCATATCTCTGCAAAAAGTACAAAGCTCATATAAATCTTGAGGCATGCATGACTATTAAAAGTGTGAAGTATCTGTTCAAGTACGTTTACAAGGGGCATGACTGTGCAAACATTGAGGTGCGAACTGGTGAACTGGCACGTGATGAGGTCACCAACTTTCTAGATGCAAGATATGTGAGCGCTCCAGAAGCTATGTGGAGACTATCGGAATACAATCTACATCAGCAATCACACACAATCATCAGACTGCCTGTTCATTTACCACGTCAACAACCAGTTTATTTTGAAGAGGGATCTGAAGCAGATGCACTAGAAAGAGGTAACCAAAGCACAATGCTCACAGCGTTTTTCAAACTCAACAATTCAGATGTCACTGCTAAACAAATGTTGTATACGGATATTCCAAACCACTATATCTTCAATGCAACTAAAAGGAATGGACTAGACGAAAGAGAGGAGGTGAAAAAGTGATTTCTCGCATGTATTCTGTTTCCCCGAAGGATACTGAGCGCTTCTGTTTGCGCCTGTTGCTATTACATGTTCAAGGACCCACATCTTATGATTGTATACGCACTGTAAATGGAGTGACAACTGCTTCATTTAAGGATGCATGTAAATTGCTTCATTTGTTGCAAGATGATGATCAGTGGCAAATTACGCTAACAGAAGCATCTGTTTTCAGATGCCATCACAACTAAGATGTTTGTTTGCTACTATTTGCATTCAGTGTAATCCTCAAAACCCTTTGGAATTGTGGATGCATCACCGAGATGCTATGTGTGAAGATTATGTGAATATAAACAAACTTCCTCTACACGTTGCTGAAATAAAAGCGCTCTCTGATATACAAGCCATTCTTATGCAGTCCGGCATAAGCACTGCCTCATTAGGACTTCCAGAAGTTGAAGAGGTCAGTGTTATTAACAGTGACTTTATTTTAAGGAAAGAGCAAGAAACAGTCAACAATAATATGAAAATGCTAAATCCAGAGCAGCGCAGATTAGTGGACATGATTTTGGTTGCTTTAGAAGACATTAAACAAAACCAGAACATAAAATGTCATGCTTTCTTTCTTGATGGTCCAGGAGGGACTGGCAAGACATTGGTTTACAATACACTCATATCAATTTGCCGTGTACGTGGACTCCAGGTTGCAGCATCTGCTTGGACTGGCATTGCGGCAACTCTTCTGGCTGGAGGTCGAACAGTTCATAGTTTGTTCAAGTTACCGGTGCCAATACTTGACACCAGCACGTGTAATGTTTCTCCTTCCTCATTTCATGCAGACATGTTACGATCAGTTACCATATTTCTGATAGATGAAGCATCCATGATTCCCCTTCATGCCTTACGTGCCATTGACAAAATGTTGCAAGACATTACAGGAAATAAGGTCCCATTTGGTGGTAAAATCTTCTTGATGGGAGGCGATTTTCGACAAGTACTTCCTGTTCTCCCCAAACGACCTGCAACCGCAATCATTGAAAATTGTATAAAAAGATCGCCACTATGGAAACATTTTCAACACATTAAATTGACAAAAAACATGAGAGCAGGAGATGGCCAAGACTTTGCACAATGGCTCTTAAAATTGGGAAATAATCAGCTTAAAAGTTCTGAACCTACTTCCCCACCAATGTCCATTGACATACCGGAGAACGCTAACATCGTCACAGAAGATTTAGTAAATGCTGTGTTTCCAGATCTCTTGAGTCCACAATCATTGTCAAAAACTGTCATTGTCTGTCCAACCAATGACCATACTTTGCAGTTAAATGATGTTATTGTTAATAAACTTCAGGGTGAGGCACGAACTTACTTCAGTATGGATAGTGCCATTTGTGATAGTGATGAAGAGGCCAACAACTACCCAATTGAATTTTTAAACAGTATAACACCATCAGGAATGCCTACTCACAGACTGGTACTGAAGAAATCTGCCATAGTCATGTTAATCAGAAATCTAGACATCAGAAAAGGTTTGTGCAATGGCACCAGACTTATTATCTGTAACCTTCATGATAATGTCCTTGATGCACAAGTGCTGAATGGACCGAATCAAGGACAGCGTGTTTTGATACCAAGGCTAAAATTAGCACCATCCGACGTGTCTCTCCCGTTTACATTGTGCAGGATCCAATTTCCTGTCCGTTTAGCATACTGCATGACGATTAACAAATCACAGGGGCAAACGTTTGATCGTATTGGTATCTACCTGCCATCACCTGTTTTTGCCCATGGACAGTTGTATGTAGCATTTTCTAGGGCCCGTCGATTTTCTGATCTGTATGTAAAGATTGATCAAACAATTAACCAAGGTAAATTTCACCAGACTCTGTGCACTCAGAACATTGTATATACCGAAGTTTTATAAACAGTCCATGTTCATGTGATGAATATGTAGGCGTTTGCACCATAATATTATAATCTTTAAAAGTGGTCTTTTAATGATTCATTTACTATGTCTTTGTAACATTCAGAATTTACTGTTTCATTACATATTACCGCTAATCGATATTGAATGTTTCTTGCTGAAATAAACTGGATAATAATTAATGTATTGTTGTTGAATATTAAAAAGGGTTGGGCATAGGGTATGTTTGGTAGTGTTAACTTGATACATACGGCATTGAGATTTCATTGCCAGTAATTCTACTTTTAATGTTGTAATTATGTATTTCAATTTGTATTATTATCATTTGTATTTTGTTTGTGTAATGTATATCATAAATATCTTCTCAATGAAGGCAAAATAAAATTTATATATACTACTGCCATTAGCCACATGGTCAGGTGCTGTTTGGTTGGATATGTTTGAAACTGCTTAATAACCACAATGATCCAAAATCTATTCGAAAACAAAATACACCCTTGTTCCTATTTATTGATGCTCTTTCTGTTGGCATATAAGTTAAATGAATTGAGTTTTTTTAAAAATGATGTTTTGAAATTTTACACCGAACTCATAAAAGCCTAACACATGTCAGATCCCCAGGCAATCAGCAATACATTATACCGCCCTCTCGGCAGTAATTGACGTGGCCTCTATCAACACACTCGATCACACCATTGCCGTACCAAGAAGATGTGATAGTAACTAGACGGCTTGGCGTCTCCCACCACCATCTTGATTTGTTTTCAAACTAGAGACCATATATTTGAAGAGCTGGATATTTTACCATTTTTCTATTTATAAGAGACTAAATCATTTCACAATAAGTGCCGGTTTGAACATAAATAGTTGGAGAAGCAAGGACGAAAATTTGGAAGTTGCACAGGTAGTTAGAAGGCGTGTGCTATTGCCTGTTTGACAGTGTCAGCAAAAGAAGCTATTCCATCCGACCATCGTCTACAAAATTTTGTACACCTGTAGATCTAAATCTCCCATGGACTGCAATTCACACTTTAAAAGCAAGAAGACAAACCCAGGATCAAACATCCAGACTATACAGGAGTTTCTTCAGAGAGACTCAATGAAAAGTGTGGCAAATCTCTTGCTATTTACAGTGTCACATTCTTTTCTGTCTATCCGGCTACAGTGGAAAAAAATTGCACTCGATGACGTTATGCACCGGCTTGACATCATTTACTGCAAAATTTTGTACAGTTGGAAATTCCTGAAGATTTCAAATAAATTACCTCACACAGACTGGATTCACACAAGAAATGTCAACAACATCAAGGATACAATTCCAGGATCAAACATTCGAACGACACGGGAGCTCCTTCAGAGTCTCAACAAAAAACGAGGATATCTCTGCTGTCATTTCAGTAGATCTAAAGATTGTTAAATACAATGTCACATTCCTTCTGCCTATCCTATGGTCACAGTGGAAAAAAAAACAGGCCTCACACACAGCCAATAATGCAAATGTTTTAAATCGCTTCTAAAAAAATTCAAACGAGACAGATTTTTTTTCACATTTTTCATTACCAATTCAGGATGGATCACTCTATGAAATATCGGTTCCTGGTCTGGCAGGAACCTCTATGGACCTCGCAATTCTTAATATTTAGGTCAACATATGCATAATGCATGAGGTAAAATTGAACTCTATTTGAACTACCTTTTGCCAGAACTCATTGGTTGCTGCGTTTTGCATATTTTCTGCTCATTAATATTCGTGCAGGAAACTACAGGATGTAAACAACATGGTGGTTTTAGAGAGAATATTTGAAAACTATTTTCACTAAAAAAGCTAAATATTGGATAGTATACCTCAAGTTTATGAATATGAAGGTAAGGAAATCTTTTTAAATACATTTTGTAAATGCTAAGGAAGATTTAGTTGGCCTATGCTTTTTTCTTACTTAGCTAAACAATAGTGATGTTTTCGGTGTAAACAAATGAATAACAGTACTATACAGTGCAATCATACAGTGGCAGTGTTCCATACTATCTGACCTGTATACTATTACCATATGTATATTGGTTAAGTGTGACTGAAATGTCATAAAACTAAGAGCTATAAGGGAACTCTTGTTTCAGAGCAATGGTGAATATGGTGTGAGGGGAAAGTCTTATTTCAAAGAACAAGTCCAGTG
>JAGTTF010001585.1:0-14158 GCA_019095985.1 Streblospio benedicti | reverse complement strand
GCCGATATGCTGGGGGAGCGCAGCAAACACTCTTCTTTAGCGTTCGGTAAAACGGTGTATATATTCGGCGGACGCCGTGGGGAAGCCACGGTTCCAGCTTTTGATGTTGATAAGAACGAGTGGACCGCTGTGAGCCCGATGCCTCGTGCTCCGGGTACTTCGCCCGTCGTGGTCAAGAACGGTATACGCGCCTACGTCATCTCGAGCACCTCGGGCGTCAACGAGCCAGCTGTACCCAACCACGGTTTTTATATGCACGTATACGACGTGGTAAAAGATACTTGGGCCCGAGGGCCGTCCCCTCCAGGGACCGTTAACCACGCGTACGGATCGGCCAGTGGTCAGTGAGATTCAAGAATCGTGGGGTCGGCAGTACATAATTATGAATACAGAGTCATAAATGAATGAGTATACAATAAAGTAATATGAGTACAATATTACATCTAAGTTGTAACATCGAGTCACTTAAGTAACATATATATGTATCTAGAAGGTTAAACATTAAAATAACATGAATATATAGAGAATATAGGTTGGATTTGGAGCACTGTCCTGTAGTCATAACGTCCGCTGTCCTGGGGATGTAGAACTTCTGGAACATCATCTGCTGGTGTGTTGAATGATTGTTATATGATGTGACGAAACCCGATGTCGGGGGCAAGCGGATCAGCTGACCTGGGTGCCATGATTGATGGCGGAACAGCGTCAAATCCAGAGATAATATATATATAGTGCTATATTTGCTAATTACTAGTCTATGCTACTGTATGAGATATAAATTTCTATACTAGTGAATAGATAGAAGTACAATAATCTATACATTAACATTATAAAACTACATAGTATCGAGTCACTTGGGACTCTCAAAATACATGGTAATCAAATATAAAACAATAAAACATGTTATATAAGAATATAACGTGTACAGTATGGCACGAACAATATAAAACAATAACTATGGTCCTGAACGTGTGGCACTGTCCTGGAGTCACAATGGACGCTAAATAGCCGGGATGCATTATGGTACAAATGAAAGCGAAGAAAAAAAAGGGCCCGTCCCTCAGGGGCTCTGCTACAATGTGCCAAAGAGCAAGGGTGGGCAGTAGTTGTTATATTGCAGTTATGGCGTGGATAGTCAAAGCGGCCGGGGCCGGTTCGTGATCGAGCCGCCAGAGGTGGGCGCTGTGCTGGCAGGTATGACCATGGCTGCCGGCGTCGCTGAGGCGCGTCGAGCGTCTCCAGCTGCTAGTGGCGCCAGGGGCCAGGAAGAAGAGGGTGCTGCCGGTGACGAAACGGCGAGTGGACACAGCCAACCAGCGAGGGAAGAAGGTGACGGTGTGACCTTGCACGCGTCTGATGGAAGCCTGTCGCCCGCGCCTGTGACACGCCGTGGGAGACCACGCGCTATGTCCACTAGCAGCAGTGGTTCCAGCAGCAGTCATGGCCAGGGAAAGCGCGACCACCGAGTGGCGTCTGCCGTCATTCAGATGAGTGACATGCAGGCGGCGGTGGCCTCCATGGAACCGTCTTCCGGGAAGGACGCGGTGGCCGGCCAGGGCCGCCAAGCTGATGCCGTGGTCGCAAGCCCCAGATGTGATCCGTCCGCGAGTTCGGGGGACGGCGAGCAGCATGGTGAGCGCCGTCTGGTGACTGAAGAGGCTGGTGGGCAACGAGCGACGGGGAAACAGAAACGGAAACGTGGTAGCGGCGGGCGCATCCGCAAATGGAGAAAGAAGACGGCCCGTCAGTCCGTGGTTCTGCATGAAAGTGAGGGGAGGGTGCGGGAGAACCCGGCACAGCCTCCCCACTATACATCTTACGTGCCTATGTACATCCCGCCTCCGCCTCTTCCTGATTACGCCTCGCAGGGCGGGTATGTGCCAGCAGCAGCAGCTGGCTCCAGCAGTGACCGGGCACGGGATGCCCAGTACGGTGCTCGTGGTTCACAGCGTGATCAACGGCGAGGATATGAGGGTGAACGCGCTCGTAGCCGTGGGCGCTCTACGACTCGCCACACCGCTGATGATCGGGCCCGTAGTCCTGCTGGGAGTCGTGCTCGCAGTCAAGGCCGGTCCGTGGCGTGGCAGCATGATGCTCGCGAGCGCACCCCACCGAACTACCGCGCTCGTAGTCGCGGGCGCTCCGTAGGGCGGCGACGCGAGGAACACGCGCGCACGCCTGGTGAAGCTCGCGGCCGCAGCCGTGGTCGCTCAGCATCACTGCGGCCAGATGGCGACCGGGCCCGGAGCCGCGGGCGGTCCGTGGGTGCGCGGGAGGGCGCCAGGCGCCAGGATACGTGTGAACAGCGCCGGCGTCGAACCCGCAGCCGCAGCCGGTCACGGCGCTAAGAAATGTCAATATTTCAAGATCGTATTTCAAACTCCACGTGAATGGCACCTCATGCGGATTACAGTTAAGCTATGAACTACTGGATTTATTGGTGAAATTTGTGTAAATATTGAGAGGATAAAAGATGTTACATGTATATGAACTGTGTATATATGTATGATAGCTATAATGTGGATATAAATATAGAATAGATATAGAATTGATTTGCATTAGAAATTTAAGGAAGTGATAGTTGTGTCCCAAATGTGATGAACGTACGTTTGTATTGTGTTTGGTGTAAATAAATCATTAGAATAAATATGAATAATAAATGTTGATTAAATATCTGGTGCTGTTGAGTCTTCATTTCTGATGTTATTGTAGCAATCCTGGTCGTGTCGTTTAATCAGTAAACACCCATAATAATTTACGTCCTTTATGATATGAGTTAGCTTTTTAAAATTGGACAATGAAATGAAGAATGTAGTGGGCATTGCAATACGCAGTTGGTCAGGTCCCAGTGACAGCGTGAGGTCTGTTTCCCAATCCATTCGCATCTTTGGCCAACATGCATTACGTTCCAATGCAAAACCAGCAAATCTGGGCAATTCTTGCACTTTTATACGGGAATCCACCGGTATGTCACGCAGAAACAAAATACAGATGTGGTGTGTGGTGAAGATCTTATAGTATAATGCTGCGGATTGATTGAGGGGTGCATAATTTTGTAATTGCCTATAAGCCGTAAGTTTGGCAATTAGTTTATAGATTATGTAAAGAGAAAACGCAGCAGACGCTGTCAGTAGGGTGTAACCTATGAGATTTAGTTCATCTTCTAAGATGGCGGCATCACAGGGTGATGTAATTTGGGTGGTGGGTGGTCTGATGTCAATAGCCAGTGCCATTGGTAAAGCTGACGCGAGAGTAGCGATATTAGGTAAATCAGGTTGTTGGCCTTGTCGTGCAAACATAACATATGCTATGAAAGCAATGGTTAAAAGTATGTTCCACACTGTTAAGGTGCTGAATAGAAGTATTTCAAGCCAAGACATACTATCTTCGTCGGTGACATATACCGTGTTGTCCAGCTTTTGTTTTTCGTATTCTTTGAGTTTGGTAAAGACAGTGTTGGCTTTAACGCCAATTTCAAAGCTTGTGTGCAGGTCGTTCTGCAGTTGATCGATGTATTTGGAGATATCCGTGAAGTCTGCTTTGGGTTTCGTTTTTGATTTAAAATTAACGAGGGGAAATTGGAACTTGTTAAGTGCAGACATCTCTTTGGCCAAAGCGAGGTTGACTGGAAATTCAGTGAGAACCTGGGAGTTATGTCCGTCTTCACAGCCTTGTACACGCGGGCCGAAAACCACATCATCTGCAATTATATAGCAATAACAGCCCATGGTGACGATGGTGTGAGAAGTGATGTCCAGCTGCGTTGGCTCCTGATTAAGACAGTTGACTTGTATTGGTGACTGGAAATTGTGAAGTAGAATTTGATCTGTTCCCACCGTATAAGCTGCCTTGGTTTCTGGTGCATTATATATACGAAAATCACAATTATCAGTGTTGTCCATATTATTGAAAATATTATATTCACAACTGTCTTGGCCCGGTTGGTATAGAGCTAGTGGCAGGTTGCAGATTAATTCATGAGATTTGCATTCATCCATCTGTTTAGTGGTAGCAAAGCCATAATATTGTTTGTTGGTGGAGATAAGAAGGTAGTCGTTTTGTAATTGGAGGCGCATAAACGGCTGTTGATTAGTGCCTTCATTGTTATGTATTGGTATGGGTAGACTCTCCATATAATATGCGTCGAAGAAATGTGCGGGGGTGGTGATAATTGGAACATGGAGGGTGACTACCAGTGTATTGTCTAAAATATGGCCCAATACGGTGGAAGTTCTATAGTAATATTGTTTAAGGTGATTGTATGGCAATGGTTGTAAATTAAATTGACGTAGCTTGTTGTTGAATCTCGCCAGGCCTTTATGAAGCGAACGAGGTGAAATGAGGCTTGGTGGCAAGTGATTTCTGGCTAGTTGGCGCAGGCCGTCATTGAAAGACGTAAGAGTGTTGTGGAAGGCCATGATATAACGAGCACGTTGTTGCAGACGATGTAAGACGCTCATGATTTCGAGAAGATAATTTAATTCTGCTGGTGAAGCAAAGGAGAGGAAATCGTTTATTTTGTCATCTATTTTGTCTAGGTGGTGCAGAGTGGATAGTAAAACTTCATCCTGATGGCGTACGAGTGCGATCAGACCATTGACGCCCTCGGACGTGGAATTATATAGATCTTGAAATGCTGAATATAAAGAGTCATAATTACTGTCTAGAATTTGTGCATTTTTGGAGATCTGTTTGAGTTGACCTTTAAGCTTTTTAACGTCTTGGCTCTTCGCCGTACCGAAGATGGTCTGGAAAACTCCACTTAATGGAAGCCATGCGCGTTTTTGTTGTTGATCAGTAATACGTATTTGGTCATGTAGATCGTCAAAAATTTTCATGAGTTTTTCGGTGTGCAGTTTTAGATGTTTCAACTGCTTGAGTTCCAATTTGGTAATATTTTTAAGGTATAAGCACAGTGCTTGACCTTCACCTTTCAATTGGCATTCAATGTTGACCATCTCTTCTTGATAAACTTCTTGCGCCATTTCCTGGAAAGGCGGCAATGACAAGAGAAAGTTCAATTGGAATTGACCTGATGCTCGCAGCGTCAATTGTTCCTCGTGAGTGAAAAGAAGTCCCACGGCGGCTTTGTAGGTCACATGTTGTTGAATGCCAGTAACACCTATCCAGAGTGTAATACTGGCGCAAAGTAGAAGGTTGCACTGGAGCATGGCGAAGTGGCAGCGTGTGGCGCAGTTAACACTTGTTCTGCGTCTGGCGAGCAGATTGTAGGTTTAAATTGAACGGCAGCGCACGGCGGCGGCAGCGGCGACGCACTTAAAGCGGGGTCTGGTGTTGTATTGTCGCCAAATCTGTTTAATCAGAGAAAAGCATAAAATTCATACAAGGCCAGTTAGAATTGCAACCTGTAATTAAAATTAATGCCAAGTGAACATGTGATATGTTCACCTAAACTGTATTAATAGTATTGTGGTGATTATTTCGTACTGCTGCAATCGGAAACTGACATTTGGCAATGTTGCTATCAGCACACCCGGTAACATTATAGGCCAGGGTGTTCATTTGCCATTGATATCAGTTTAAGTTGTTGAAGTTATTGCGGTTTGGAGTGTATCACGATACGTGGTAATCAGCTGGTGAATTTTGACACAGTGGGTGCCATTCGCAAATGGGAGTGTTATCAAGTAGAAATAGCGGCAATACAGATTGCCGAGATCAGGTTGTAGTTGCAGTTTGCAAAGTTGAATTGCTGTAGAATAAACATTTTTGTGAGTGAAGTGAAATGTTTTAAATAAAGGAGAATTACCAATCGCTGGTGTTATCCATTACTTCGACTTGCATGTACTTGAATGTTTGTAGACAAGAATATTTACATTGATGTAGCATTTTCGTTATTAAATTCCATCTACTCGTAACACTCGTGAAAAGTGGCATTTCTGAGACTCTCAACCTTTAGTACTGTGAACATGTCAATGATTATGTGAAATTGTTTTGGACTGTCGTTAATGCAGACTTTGCTGGTGGCAAGTCGCGCCATTAGTAAGACGAGTAATTGCATGTAGTGAAAACGAATGTTCAGAATAGGTACCAGTAGTATAGAAGGGATATAAGTCAACCAGTAGTATGGAAGGGATGTAAGTCAAAACAATTAAGGTTTTACAAGTCAAAACCGTGATCGTGTTAAAGGTAGTCAGTACAGCATTACAATGCGCCAATTTGGAAGAATGGTGACTAGTTTATATGAATTAGCGGTCAATGTGGGTGTTGAGAAAACTCCTATTGAAACCACAGTTCTCATGGTACTTGATACCCTGAAGAGGTCGTGGTTTAAATATTGTCCTATTGACGAGGTGAATGCAATCGGCTGCGGGTCCACGTTAAAGCCGGTCTGTCATTAACCCCTCCCTATAGCACCCTGGGTCTACAGCAAGGGGTCGAGTTCAGTTAGCAGTACATGGACGGCACGCCACGGCCCATCATCCCTCGGCGTTCAGGTATGCCTCCCTCGCCTCATTGAGATGTGGGGAATCGACTTTCCTGCATTTTAGGTTGGTAGTTATGGTGGAACATAATGAGTTGAATTGCTGGCATATGGAGATATCCAGACAATCCTTTACGAATTGTTGTGGAAGAGGGCGGGGCGTACGATGTGATTTATACTGACAGGGTGTTTGAGTGGTCTGCTGGTGTTGACGTCTTGTAAATAAACCTGATGCGGGGTGCATCTGAGGACTCGGTATGGTCCGCGGTTAATGACCTGTAATTTCTTGTTACTGGTGGGGTCATCTAGTGCAGCACGTCTCCAAAAACAGATGTCGCCGGCCTTGAGGGCACTGGAGGATGTTGGTGGTATGTGATCTCGCATCATATTGAGGTTGTGTTGGTTTATGATGGCCATAGCTTCTCTTTGTGCATATACTAGGTCAGTGTTATGTTGAGCTAATGTGGTAATTGGTGGTGGCGACGGATCCAGGATTTGACGGAGGTTGCGGCCATAGATGATTTGATGAGGGCTCAGTCCTGTGGCTCTAGTTTTAGTATTGTTAATATTAAAGGTGATGATGGGCAGAACTTCATCCCATGTGCGAGGGTTACGTTCACACATGCATCTGAGAATGTTGGTGATGACCTTATTCATCCTCTCCGTGCGTCCGTTAGACCTGGGCAAAAACGGACTACTATGTGAGATTTTGATGTCAGCTAAACGTGCTGTTTCTTTCCACACATCTGCTATGAAATTGGGGCCTCGGTCACTGATGAGTTCAGTAGGACAGCCATGAATGGCCAGAACATGTGTGATGAATCCCTTGGCGAATTCTGCTGCAGATGTGGTTTTTGTTGGCCAAGTGACGATGAGCCGACTTGTGTAATCGGCCACTACTGCGATATAAAGATGTTTCTTTTGGGTCATGGCAAATTTGCCGAGGAAGTCGGCACCTACTCGTACAAACGGCGTAGTGGGTGATAATACAGGTGTAGCTGGTGCCTTTTGAGTGGGCAGTGAAGATTTATTTTTGTTGCACGTGACACAGTTGGCCACATAAGTATGCACCATGCGATCCATGCCTCTCCAAACAAAACTCCGTTTAATGAGGTCTAGACATTTGATATACCCCAAATGTGTGGCCAGTTGTGTATCATGCATCGTTTTGATCACTGATAATTGCAGATCTGGGGGCACAACAATTCGTAGTTGAGGTTTGGTGTCCGCTTTGTGAGAAGACGATACATGATAAAGCAAGGGCGGCTCACCCAAAAGACAATGTGACGGTGCTTTCAATTTAACTTGAAGAGCGCGTTTCCTGTTGAGAGGTGGGATACGTGTTTTTAAATACGTCATGAGTTCTTTACACGGCGTATCAGCCTGTTGAGCATCATAAAAATCCCGTGGAGAAAAACCTTGAATAAAGGGCGTTGTTCTGGTGGCCGTGGATTGAGGTAGATCAAACGTGACTGTTTTCGTAATTTTTGTTGGCGATGGAGGGGCTGCTGCTTCCACTTCCGGGATTGATTTTAGAGGCAGGGTCGGTGAATTGACCCCTGAAGTATTCTCAGATGGGTCTGCAATGTGTTGTGACAATGTTGGCGTTTGACCTCGCTTGGAGGCGCGTGTGACTGCGCAGATGTCGGCAGGCATGAGGGGGAATTGGTCTATTTTGACATCTGCTGGGGTATGTTGTGTGGCATATGATCGACGGCTCAACGCATCAGCTAAAACATTCTTGGTGCCCTTGATATGTTGGATGGTGTAATCATATGCTGAGATCAGAAGAGCCCAGCGAGCCAGTTTGGGCGTAAGACGTTTTTCATTGGAGAGAATTTTGGTGAGACTGTTGTTGTCCACATAAAGAGTAAATTGATTAAAGCTTAAATAATAATCAAATTGAGTGAGGGCATAGCAAACCGCTAAAATCTCTCCTTCTAGGATATCTCTTTTGCGTTCAGTGTCCGTCAAACTTCTGCCACAATAAGCAATGGGTACGAGGTGGCCATCATGGTCTTCCTGCATGAGAGCGCCGCTGATAGCAAAACCACTGCTATCTGTGAAGAGGTGGAATCTTTTGTTGTGATCTGCATAGTGGAGTAGGGGCCTTGATGCGAGGATGGCCTTGAGTTTATTAAAATTGGCTTCACAAAGAGAAGACCATTCCCATTTGGCATTTTTCTTGAGCAAGGCCAGGAGGGGTGCAACCAACTCGCCCTTGTTGGGAATATAAGTGGCAAAATAGCCACATATGCCCAAAAAGGATTTGAGTTCTTTGGGCTTAGTGGGGGCTGGAAATGTGGTGATGGCTTCAGTGTGGTCCTTGGATGGTTGGATGCCTGTAGGCGTGATGGTGTGTCCCAAGTAATCGCACGTGGTGGTAGCAAAAATGCATTTAGACTTGGAGAGCTTGAGGCCTGATTCAGTGATGCTGGTGAGGACACCGTCCAAGTCGTTAAGATGTTGCTCTTTGTTCTTACTGAACACGAGGATGTCATCGAGATAGGCAGTGGCACATTTACCCAGGTGGTCTTTTAACACAGTGGCCATGATTTTTGTAAATTGGGCAGGGGCTTGAGCTATGCCTTGTGGACAAACTTTAAACCGATACCCTTTGTTATTAAAGTGAAACCCGCAAAGAGGACGACTGTCTTTGTGGAGGGGTATTTGAAAATAACCTTGGCGAAGGTCAAGGACGGAGAAGATTTGTCCTTTACGCTCTGCAATCATGTCAATGACAGATTGGACACTGGGAATTGACCACCTCCCGTAAATGCAAGCACTGTTAAGCCCGCGTAAATCAATAATGGGGCGTATATCAAAGTCATCCGTAGGTTTTTGAAGATGCCTGCGTGAACGTTTCAACCCTTTTTTAATAGGGATTAAAGGTGAAACCCACGTAATGTGAGATGAAACTTCTATGATGCCTTGTTGAAGCATCTGGTCAATCTTCGCCTGCATACGTTGTCTCACTTCCGGGTGATAGCGATATTGACTGAAATGTTTTGGCTCCGCCCCTGGTTTCAATTTTATGTGCATGGGCGGTAACTTGGCAGCACCCAGATGATCACCCTCTTTCATAAAAGCGGCGTCATGACGTTGTAAGAGATGTTGTAAACGCGAGGTGTATACTGGCTCATCCTTGATGGCGATGTTGAATGACTGGTCTGAGCGTGCATTAGTAGTATGGACGTGTCTCCCGTCCATACTACTTGCATTGTCGGGTCTCCCGTCCATACTACTTGCATTGTCCGGAGATGAACACGTAGCGTTAGCACTACAAGAAATTACGTCATCCTCTTGTATCGGAGTAAACGTAGCAATAAGGGTGCCTGCCGTAAGATGGGTGGTAGTGACATTATTATTGGTCAGCATGACTGGCACCGTGTCCATTTGTGTAGTAGATGCAGATGGTATTAGCACAATGTCCGCAAGAGTGTCAGCAGCGGGCGCTAAGATCCCATGTAAACCAGATGGAACTACGTTGGTAGAAGCCAGACGCGCCGGTATCAATACAGTGGACTTAGCTGGAATGTCCACCTGTTGATTCACGAAAACATTAATATTCTCTGCTGCTAGTGCCATGGTGTGGTTGTCAAAATTGATCAGCGCTCTGTGTTGCATCATGAAAGGGATACCCAGGATGAAATTATGATTGAGAGAATCAAACACATAAAAAGTAGCAGCTGTTTGTATATCATCAATGCAAAAGGATAGGAGAAGTTTACCAAGAGGTCGCACTGTATTTTTGGAAACAGATTGAAATACTCTAGTTGTAGGGATTAGAGGTGGTGGTTCGGGATAAAGTTTATGAAGAGTTGTCAGGCTGATGGCGTTGATAGAGCTGCCTGTGTCCACCAGCGCTGTACATATTTTATTGCGAGGAATAGAGGTGACACGTACCAAGTTGTGATTATATAGTTGGGTTGTAACTATTGTATCAGTAGAATCTAGGGAATAAGCGGGCGTGAGGTTGTGACTTGGTACGTGTCTTAGTTTTTTGCTGGTGGGTCAAGGTCATCTTCCAATGCATTAATGCGGGCGTAGGGGGTGGGGGACCTGCTGAATCTATTGCGGTTAATGCGTGAGTCACTCCTATTGCGCTGGTACCTCCCTGGGGACCTGTTGTTACTGGTGCTGCGATTGCGGTATTGTTGTTGTCTGTCACGTGACCAACTGCGTCGAGGGCGGTCACGGTTGTTTTGAGAGGTCGACCTGTAACGATCTCGACTCATGCTGCGCCTGTTTCTGTTGAACGCATCAGCTCTCGCCATTCGTTGATTATCTTGACGACGCGGTGCAGGTTCATTCAAGGCCATGACCGTGTTGGCTTGTAATGTCAAGCTTTGCTCGACTATCTCTGCTGAAGTCTGGGCGTGTCTGAGGCTGGTTGGTACCATGAGTAGCACTCTCTGAGCAATATCAGGTCGCAGATTCTGCATATATATCTCCAGTTGGCGCTCGGGGTCGGTAATGTTGCATTCTTGAATGCGTTTGGTGATTTCCAGATTATACTCCCGAACTGTCTCAGTGTCTGCCTGGCGACGCTGTAGTTTGGCTGCTTTTATGGTTGGCGTCTGTTGTGAAACTGCAAAAGTTTTAGCCAAAGCAGCCATTGCTGTATTATAATCAACTTTATCAGTGGCTGGCAGACTGTTGTAATGTATTTTAGCGTAATCAGTGAGCGCCGTAGGGAGCAGTAGAAGCCTCATGGGATCATTAGGGGGCCATTGCAAATAAGCAAACATGTCTTCGAGGGAAGCTCTCCACATCTCAAAGCTGCTGTCGCTATTGCCATTAAAGGTGGGCGTATTGACTTTGGGCAATTCTCTGCGTGGTGTACTAGTGGTTTTTGGTTGGGCAAATTTGTCTACCAGGTCAGTTAATTTATGTGCCAACAGACTGTACTTGTTGCAAATCATTGTACACAGGTCTGGCCGGTGTAGGTGACCTTGAGCGCCGTCTATATCGTGGGGAAGGCGTCCTTGATTGTCTGCGATAACGAGGCGAAGCAGAACGCGAGCGCCTTCTGTATGGCGCCGATGGTGGCTGGTCTGGTCTCCCGTCGTGCGCAGTTGATTGATCTCTATGACAGGTGGATGGCGCAGCTGCCGATATCACCTGCTGTTGTTGGTCGCGTGGCGCTCGTGAGGCGTCCCGGGCGGCGGCTGACAAGCCTTTGATGTGGTTTGTGTGATCCTGTATCTGGTCGCGTGCCGCGGGGCGGGGGCGCGCTGCTGGCAACGAGTGGTGTGGAATATAGATGCCGTGTTCAACAATTCCGTAAGGAGGCGTCCCAGGTGGGGGCGCAGACCTTTGATCTTGGTGGCGAGGATATTTGATGTCATTTAATTCGCGCTCCAGGGCGTCTGACCTTCGTTGAAGTACAGCTGTAGTTTCTGTTAGTTCATTGATGTGGGAGCGCATCTCTACGAGTTGTTGGTGAAGTCGATCATACTGGTCTGTCTGATGCGCTAGCGTGGCACCACTTGTGTTAGTGAATCTTTGTAGGCCATTCATCTGAGATTGGAGCTCGTTAGTTGTTGTGTAGTCAATGATTGTAGATCAGCATGTTTTTGGCGACACGTTTCCAGTCTGGCGGTGTGGTCATCGCTGGTGATTTTCAGGTCAGCGGTAATTTGGCCAATATCATTGACACGCTTCTTGTTGTGTTCCATCTGCGTGCGGAGGCCATCAACCTCGTGGTCAATTTTTTTGATGGACATTTTTCGTGAAGTCTTGCATGGCTGAGGTGACCATCGTATGAACTCTGGTAGTCATGTCATCCAGGATACGATCTAATCTTGAGTTGATCTGGTCTTCCAACATGATGGGTTGGTTGTGCACCATACGGTCGAGCCGGGAATTAAGTTGGTCAATTTTTTGGTCAAATTGGTTGAGTTTCTGGTCAATTGTTGAAACTGCGCGCGCGCATGTGAGCATCATTTAATTGACGGGAATCAGCTGTGTCTATGGATGGTTCCGGATTGGTGTTAAGTTTGGCGAATAACTGGCTATGGAATTGTTGTATGGTCAGTAGTTCGCGGACATTTACTTGTAAGCTCTCGACGATGCGCATAAGGTCAAGCTCCCTGTCACGACCAGCAGTATTGGTGCTTGTGGCCTCGTCAATATTAGTGTGATTCGCCACATCCGCATACGGGTACATCTCATGGGGATTCAATTTGGCTTTCTCACCTCCATTTTGTGAAGACGGCTGTGATTTGGTGTCTGCAAAAAGTTGATCGCCGTCATAGTGGGTGGAATAAAACGGGATGTCTTTCATCATGTCCTTAGGATCATATAGAGGTGGCTGCGGCCCTTCATGTTCGCGAGGTTGCCATTTTTCATACACTCTGAGGTGTTGGGGGCTGGGGTCGCGGCGAGAAGCGGGTGCTGAGGATACATGGTCGCTTGGCGGAGTGCGATTACCGGGTTGAAGGCTTCCTGCGCCCACATCATAGCTGAGTCCCGTGTTGTGGGATCTTTGTCCCGCAGTTGGTTGGGATAATGGTGTTGGGCTATGGTCCTTAGCACTGTCCAGGCTGGGTTGCAATCGTCCCGCGCTTCTGTCCATCTGCGGTGATGGGCTGGTGCTGGAGGATCGGCGACGTCGTGGGGTGGGGGTTGAAGTTGTAGATGTGTCTTCATCTGTATCTTCTGGTTCCGCCAGGGGTGCTGAGGCGTTTGCCTTGGTGTCCACGAGCGTCTGTTGTTGTCCACCAGCAGTGGCGTGGGCGAACGTGATGGGCGACAATGCTGCAATGGCCGCATATGCCTTGTGGTCAGCGGTCAGTTGACTCTGCGTGGCGACAGACGCGCTGGACTTTGGCGTGGAATGGAGGTTGATTTTATCATAAGCCGTGGTGGTCGGCGCGTTGAAACGCTGTAGGGCGCTGTCAGTGGCCGCCGACGCGGCAGCGTAGCCTCATCCTCACCCAGCAGGGCGGAATTTTGTTTAAAGATTTGGGGCTCTGAGGCCATTTTTGAAACGACTGAAAACAATGAAAGAAGAAAGTACGCTAGATAGACAAGTAAAATTATACGTACCTGAAGTTAGCGAGCTGTTGTCTGGAAGCAATGCAGTTATGCTGCGCCGTTCGACGTGCGACCAGTGGTCTGCTACAGTCGATAACGGCGGCAAAAACTACGTAGTCTTCGAGGAGCACAGAAACGTGACTACCGCCTCGCGTTGGACACTTATCTGTTAAGAAACAGGGGTCCAACGGTCACCCGGATGCAAGCAATGCTACGAGGACTGCGAGATCACGTGCGACACGTCCGAAGACAGTCAGCTAACGATCTCTCGACTGTAGCAAAGCTGCAAGCACGCCCGGCTCTACTCCTGTGATGATGTCCGGGAGGGAGGCACAGTCCAGCTTGGTGATATCCGAGGGAGGCGCAGTCCGGCTTGGGTTTGGCTGCTACTCCTGTGATATCCGAGGGAGGCACAGTCCAGCTTGGGTTCGGTGTGGCCACGTCTCCTCTGGAATGTTGGGTGTGGCCGCGTCTCGTCAGTGGTGAGTCTGGTGTTGAAATCGTTCTGTGATGTCGGAAACTGCCGTGCATCTGCTTTAAGATTTCAAATCATAAAGCGTGTAGAACGTTGTTTTCAGTCGCTTCCGTTGATAAAATGAAAGTCTCGTGTTCAAAAAAATGAGGCATCTCCTCCATTGAAGTGACGAGATATAGAATTGAGCTGTGGCTCGTTTA
>JAGTTF010001584.1:0-13377 GCA_019095985.1 Streblospio benedicti | reverse complement strand
GTCATATTCGTTTCACCGTTCATGTTGATGCGATGATCCGTGTCTTGTTAGGCGGTACTGCTGGTATTGCAGTATTGGCCTGATAAAAACCGGATTGTCGTGCATTCTCATCACATTTTTGATTCATTATTTTGACGTTGTTCATCGTTCATTCGCAGGTAAATGCATTTTATATCGTTTCTAAAGGTTTATTGGTATTAATGTAGTTTATATATATGTGAAATCGTAAATGGTAATATCAAATGCTTTTAAGATCATGTATATTTGGAATAAAAGACATTTTGATTCATTATTTTGACGTTGTTCATCGTTCATTCGCAGCATTCGAGGTCACCAGACCTGACGTTATCGGCAAGTGTTACATTCATAGTTTGCATGTTTGAATACTGGAATAATCCCACATAAATTGCACGTTATTCAACTCAAAAAATATAAATTAAAATCTACCAGCTATAATTAATTAGCTATACACCTTAATTTAAAATGCAAACAGACTGAAACCTGCCTTTCATATCAATAATTTATTTTGTAGAAATTGGTGAAATAATATTAATAACATTACAATCATATTTACTATAGTTTTTGTTTTGGTTTCTCATCCCAACAAGCCTTTAAATTAATCCTGGTTCAATATGCTTTATCAAAAGTGGTCTACTAAGAATTCACTGCATAAAAAAGTAGCAGAATATAAATTGTTGAATACAATTTTTTTTTACTGCTAAGATATCCTTCGACAAATCTAAAATTTTGTATCAAATAGTAAAATGAGCCATATTCATGTACAAAAAAAATAGACTTCTCAATAATAGTTACATGTAGAGGTTTATAATATCAAAACAAATGCCATTTTTTTTAGTTTGTATAAAACAGTATAGTATAATAATACAATTTAATTTTGTATAATAAAATACAAAATGACCCTGCATATATTTTGATCACTTCACTTTTAAGTGCAAACAGAGCAACACTTGATTTTAATGTAACATGTTAAAAAAGTCGGTACAATGTAAAAAGAAAAAGTGTCTCTGTTTCACCCCATGACCATATTTCATCTCACAAAAACTGCTTTGTAAAATGACATGATTTAAAAATTATCGGATATTTGAATTTCACTATTTGTAAGCAGATCATTAGCTTTTTAATTTACACACAAAGAAAACATTAATATTTTTACCTCTAAATAAAATAAGCAATTGAAATTAATAATTTTATATTTTCTACACAGTCGATTGATACTCAATTAGCACTAGCACACATATAAAAAATAGTATATTTGTACACCATTGGTGTAACTAAGGCAAGAGGTCTTGACCAAACCATCCTCCTTGAAGTAATGTTCAAAAGTCCAATCACTGTATGGGTCTTTGTCACTCGCATCATCAGCAGCATTGGTAGCTCTCTGAAAACATTTCAATTTGATTTCAGTCAGTATCATTGATCTTTTTTTGTTAGTTAATGCTGTTTTTTCCCTTCCATTTATTGTTCTTATACATCTAAGATTCAAAATGGAAAACAAATTGAAATAGAATTTTCAAGTTTCACTCATACTCCTACTAATTAATAAAACCACAGATGGAAAAAAAAGTTCATATATTCAATAAATTACATGAACAGCAATATCATATTCTGCACTTTCACATTGACGCAAAACCTCATAAGCTTTGGAGGTAGCCTTACTTTGCTCTAGGCAGTTAGCAAGCAATTCTGTAGGATAGACAATGAAAGACATGCTTTTTTTTTCAGCTCAAATACATTTGAGTAAAAATCAAATATATGTACAATCAAAATTAGCATTATGCAGTATGATGAAAATTACCTGGACTACAAAGGCCAGTTGCATGACAAGCAAACTCATGTATTTGCGCTGCCAAGTTGGGAATTCTTGCACAAACATCACTGCATTTCTCATCAGCTTGTAGCGAGCACAGCTTGTGGGCTACCCCATTGAGGACCTCCCGAGTGGCATGATCTCTGTTGAACTCCACCAGCTATCTCGAAAATATACTGGGTTTACACACCTTGTTAAAATGCTTATGATATTGCGTAACTTATCATCTTTAAGAGTAAACGGCAAATAAATAATTAATATAAAAATTCATTCATTAAATATTCGATAGTAACTGTCAAACATCATGATAAATTAAGTTCCATAATCATCAAAAAATAGACTAACTTGGTAGCTTCAGAGCAGTCTCCCCACATTCATTAACCAAGCGGCAGTGATTCCTAACTGGCCTCTCAACGCATCACTTGGAATCAGCAGCAACTCGGACAGTCTATAGACGGATACATATGACCATTTTTGCTGAATAGCTGTCTTTTCTCTTCATACACATCTTAAAATAGAATATAGCTGAATAAGCACTATAATTCATACTATAACTGCTATAATTAGACTCCATTAATCAGGCGCTTCGGTCCAGCGCCGCTGGCCAGCGGTCAGCTCGGCTCGATTAGACTGACGCTCGATCGCGGCTCGTGAAAGTCACGGTTTTACCGTTGGAGTAGTCGTTGAGGGGCCATCGTAAAAAAGTCCTAGCGATAAAAACGAGGTCCGCGGGTCCAAGAGCTCCGGTGTACGGGTGCTAACAGCGTAGAGTAACGTTATAGTTTGACAGCGAGGAAGAACATGGTTAAGAAAACGGGGTATTATTATCTGACGGGCTCGTCCTCGTGCGGATACGATATGGATTACGCCGCCCAAGTAATGTTTTATCGCCAATCTAATAGACGAAAAATGATATCTCCAGTCTATTACTGGGCCGAAAAAACTGGAATGAGATTCAGAGTGCACGCGTTTGTAAAGAATATACCCGGAATTTGTTGGGAGAGGACGATTTGGGAGATAATTATATCTATGTCTCAATGGAGCGACCCGAGTATAAGTTTCAAGCCCCCGAAAAAAATTACTGACGAAAAAATGAAAATCTTAGCGAACGCTTTGAATAAAGCTTATCCAAAGAGATTGATGACGCGCCCCATGCCAAGCGATACTATCCGGCCAGATGAGACTATCCATCATTGCGAATATTTCAAGGCTATGTTAGAGGGAGGCGAGGCCCCCACAGAATGTCACCTATGTCAAGACGCCGCGCGCCGCTGTTGCTGCGCCACCGGGGTAGCCGCACCCCAAACTCGGAGTTATACGACGACCGGTGAGAAAAACCGTCTAACATAGACCGCAACCCGCCAGAGGCTGTCACCCACCCCACGACTAGGAACCCCGAGAGGCGCGCTTATCCGAAGGAGCCACGCGGTCCGTCAACTTTCAGTCAAAGAAAAAGACCTCGTGTTATCGTATAAGACTGTATATATTTAAAAACTATAGACTGACTAGTTGCGCGCGTGTGTGTGCTGTGTGTACGTACGTTTATGTATTTAAAAAAAAAATTGTTTTAAAAAATTGTAATTACGCCTCTCGCTTGTACATATGCGCGTGTGTTTGTATAATAAAAGGAAGAAAAGATAAACTAACGTTTTTTTTTTTCTCTCGGTCCCCCCTATCTAACACCTTTTTAATTTTTATAGTAATACAGGGACAATCTTCAAGACTTCCCTTTTATATATATATTCCACAAGAACCCCCTAATGATTAGAGAAAAAACAAACAAACATTTTTATTCTCAGTAATACAGACAATCTTCAAGACTTCGCACTTTTTATTCAGAGTAATATATATACAGAACATCTTTAAAAAACACACTTTTTATTCAGAGTAATATATATACAGAACATCTTTAAAAAACACACTTTTTAAAAGTAATATATATATTTTATTATACAGAACATCTTTAAAAAACACACTTTTTATTCTCAGTAATACAGACAATCTTCAAGACTTCGCCCTTTTTTATCCAGTAATAATATATATATATACAGAACATCTTTAAAAAACACACTTTTTATTCAGAGTAATATATATATACAGAACATCTTTAAAAAACACACTTTTTATTCAGAGTAATATATATATATATATACAGAACATCTTTAAAAAACACACTTTTTATTCTCAGTAATACAGACAATCTTCAAGACTTCGCACTTTTTATACAGAACATCTTTAAAAACACACTTTTTATTCAGAGTAATATATATATATACGCAGTAAAAAAAAAAATACGTGATGGATGTACATTTATTCAACACACGCCGTTTTATGACATCGTCCAACCCTCCCCATATCAACTCGACAGTGCGTTTCCAGCGCGTTTCGGTAGTGTATCTCTAAAAAAAAAAACCGACGTCTCCGTATCGTAATTTATAGTAATTTTCTCGTAACTTTCGCCAGCGTCGGGCGCCACATCTTTTTGTAATGTCTCGTAAGGGGAGTTGGCGGTCAGTGTTGATAAACCCCCAATTTATGGTTTGTCTTTGGCATTTGTTGCCACGACGTCCCACGTCGTGACTGGGATAGGTCCCTTCCTCCCACATTCGACTAGGGGGCTCCCGCTTTAAAAAGCACAGAGTGCACTTTTTATTCAGGTAAGATTCTAAAACCGAGGTTTTAGGGCGAAAAAAATATTTCCCCATTTTATTATAATCTTCCGTCAGAAGTCCGTCCTTTGCTCACTAAATGAAGCGAAAGATTTATCGCACGACTCGCTGTTGGTGTCTTCCCAGCGCGCGCACCCGCTTCTAAAACGGACTACAAATATAATGATACAATACTCTCACCCCGCCGCTACGACGGCTAAAGGTCGTAGTTTAAAATTCGGACCATAACGTTCCCGCGCGGTGAAACTTTTTAATGTCTCGTAAGGGGAGTTGTAGGCCGTGTCACCTTCGGGCTTCGTCTTCTTGTAGCGAGCTATTCAATCTTCAACGATAGGTACCCTCTCTCTCGCCGCGCGCCCCGTCGGTGATCGTCATAACTCAACTCCAGCACGCAGGTCACCCGCGATATGGAGGCGAGGCTTTCGTTGTCGGGGGCGGATAACCTCAGTCGTATAGCGTCGAGCTCGGGCTGGTTGACTTTTATCGGGTAAATATGCCGAAACGCGACGCGCTCTCGAAAGCTCTCCCCGCTACCTTGTCGAGCGCGTCGCTCCAGGAGCACATCTCTCAGAAAGTGAGAGGCGCAGCCGTTTGAAACGTCCGGGCCCACGCAGTCGGCGCTGATACGGATTAAAGGCGAGTCTGAGCCGTCGTGATATACGACGACCTCCAGGAGTGACAGGTAGGCTTCTTCGCAATCTATTGTCTTGGGCAGTCGTACGATCAGTTCTTGAGGCGTTTGAACGCCCGGCTGCTGGCTGTCGGCATAGATGATCATCGCGGGCCCGCGAGTTGGGTGAACGGAAGCCATGAAGTAAAACTTTTTAGAGCGATCCGGCGTAACCGCGGCGATCGCTTTTATGCTTTTCATCAGCTGCGGGCAACATTTTGAAGCTCGCAGAACTGACCCAGAGCTCGTCAAATGCGTTAAATTTTACCCCTCCACTACCGTAACGCGCGTACAGACCGTCTTTTAAAACCCTCACACTTTTTATTCAGAGTGATACGTACAGAACATCTTTAAAACCCTCTCACTTTTTATTCACTTTTTATTCAGAGGATCATCTTTTAAAAAAAACCTCCCACACCCTCAGTAATACGTCTTTTAAAAACTTTTCACTTTTTATTCAGAGTAATACATACATACAAACATCTTTTAAAAAAAAATTCACTTTTTAACCCTCAGTAATATATTTACAACATCTTTATTCAAATACCTTTTTTCATTCAATAACATACATACAGACATCTTTTAAAAACTTTACACTTTTTATTCAGAGCAATACGTACATACAGATCATCTTTAAAAACTTTTCACTTTTATTCAGAGTAATATATATATATATATAATACATCTTTAAAAACATCTTTTTAAAACATCACACTTTTTTTTCATATATATATATAATCTTTATTCATATTTTTATTCGCAAATAATATACACACCATCATCTTTAAAAACACTCCACACTTTTTTTATACATAACATATAAATCATTTTAAAAAACATCGCACTTTTTTATTTAGAGCGTCACTCTTTACAAAACTTCACACTATTTTATTCGTAAGTAATATATATATACACCCAATCTTTAAGACTCCTCACTATTTTTATTTATACAAACATAAAAACATCACGCTTTTATTTAGAGCGATACATACAATCTTTACAAAACTTCACACTATTTTATTCGCGGTAATATATATACACGCGATCTTTAAGACTCCACACTATTTTTTTATATACACGCAATCTTTAAGACCTCACATTTCTAAAAAATATATATACAGTCACTCGTTTACAAAAAAAATCCGTCACCACCCGTGCGGTTTGGAGCCGTCTGACGCGGCGTCAAAAACTCTTTTTAAGTGATACAGGCGGAGTACCTCTTGACCTCGTCCCTGGAGTACACTTTCAGAGTGCGTAGATCGCGGCGTATGGAGTGGGGGTGGGCGGTCTCTATGCACCCGTCTCGCAGGTTCTCGGTAACGAGGGCCGGATGGACCCGTAGTTCACCCTCTGCGCGTTGGCGTGGTGTAGGGTGAACCCCTTCACCTTCACCACCTCGTCGCCGCCGGTGGTGGCGTAAGCGTAGTTCTTCGCCCGGCCGATCTGGCTTCGAGATGTAGTTCACGTCCTGATCGCCGGCCACCTCCGGCGTCAGATCGCCGAGGTAGTTGCCCAGCTGCAGGGCGGGGGGTGACCCCGGCGCTCCTTGAACACGGCGGAGTCCGTGTCGCAGTAGATCAGTCCTCGGCCGGCGGCGTCGAGGGCGCGGTAGAGCTTCTGCCTTCCCATTGAAGTGGTGGAGACCGCCACATAGAGATTGTTATTGGGAGGGTCCTCCTGGAGAGGTTTCTTCTTGGCGTACTCCACCATCACAGTGTCCCGCGAGAGGATGGTGAAGAACTTCAGGTCCACGGACGGGTCCGACACGCGCTGGCAGAAGCGACCGAAGGAGCCCCGTCCCAACAGCTCGTACTGCGTCTTGTGACCGCGCATCCCCATAAACCCCCATAGGGAGTTTAAGAAAAGCTTGGCCAGGAAGCGCCGTCCGGGGTTGCTGACGATCCGCTTAGGGTCTAGCTCGACGCCCTCGCGCCGATAGTAGTCGTCGATGTACGCTCGCTTCTGAGCGGGGGTGACGGCCTCTCTGGGGTACCCGCTACTCTCCTGCTTGATTTTGAGGAAGGCGTTGACGTAAGCGGCGAAGAGACCAGCGCCCGGGTTGGCGGGGGGTCGTATACGCAACGCCTCTCTCGGAGGAAAAATGTGCAGCTCGTAAGCCCTCTGTATGGCGTAGCCCTTGGATACGGCGAGTTTCAACTTCGCCCGGTGTGATACGTGCCGATCCAAGAGCGATCTCGCGGGTTACAGGCGCCGGCGGCTCCTCCGACGTCCTCTCGCAGCAGGAGCGGCATAGCGGGAACATGAGTTTACCAGAGCTCATGCGTAGAGGAAGCACGGGGACGTCGAGACGTTTCGGAGGCAGGATCTTCGCCTTCATGACGCCCTCGTACTCGTCGAGACTGTCCAGACGTATCTGGTCCCCCACCAGAATGTCGGGATGCCCGCGCCCGTACACGCCGGACTTCTGGACGTGAGGGTAGAGGCTGGTGAAGTCGTAGTAGCTGCAGAAAAAAAAAAAAGGGGGCGTCGATAGAAAATGTTTTTCGCGTTAACTTATAAAGTCGAGTCAATTTTTACGGGGGAGAAGTAGAAAAAAGGAGGGGAGCCCGTAAAGCGTCGGGTATACGCTGGACGGTCAATTGACGGCTCGCGTTTCTAGAGTTATGAAAAAAAAAAAAACCGTATAGCCTCGTCCTCGGCGGCCTCCTGATAGAGGGAGAACGTCTCAACGCGCCCGCCGTAAAACGCGTCCCTGACGTCAAGGCGCGTGACGTACGTCTCCGGGTCCATGGACTCGACGAAGGCTCTGACCGCGGGGTCGGACGTCACTCGTCTGCGGGATGGAAAAAATGAGCTTTATTTTTTTTAAGACGTAGACGAAGGTCCCGAAAAAAAAATATAACGTATTCCAGACACCCCCCTCTATACAACGTATTCTACGAAGCCCCCCCCCCTAAGGAACGAACGTCTTTTTACAAAAAACTTCTCACTTTTTTTTCTCTCGCGGCAATACGCGCGGACCGTCTTTAAGACTTCTTAAGTTTTTTTTTTTTTAAGACGTAGAGAGAGAGCTACTCACCTATTCCAGTCGCACTCTCGCAGGAGGCGTGTCGTCCTTGAGTTTCGGCTCCCCCCACGTAATGCTCGTCGATCCACCGCCGCTCCTTGAGTAGCGTCTGCTTTATTTTAAAAAGACGCGTCTCGGCCATCGTGAGCTCGGTCAGAGGGTGCTTCTGATCGTCGAGACCCGCGTAAATACGTCGCGCAGGCGTGGAAGAGACAGCCCTGGGGAGAGAGAGTTTATTTTTTAAGTTTATTTTGAAAGCGTCATTATTGAAGGGCGAAAATGAATCGAGCTGAAAAAAAAAATCGAAAAAAAAAAAAAAACGCACGTGAAACTTCGTGAGACGACTTTACGTCCGTGGTCCACGCCGTCGAAGTAGTAGGGTCCGGCGCGATACTCCCCCTGGGCCGAGGCCGCCGTCCTGATGTCGGAGTCGGGATGTAGAGACGCCTGGTACGCCAGCCACTGGAGCGAGACCTTCGAGTGGTTAGGCCCCGCCATGGACGTCTTCGGCTGGTAGGCGAGGTCTGACGACAGGAACCTGGGGCTCTTGCCACCTTCCTGCACCCACCTGCGCCCGTCGGGGGTGAAGAACGAGCCGTTGCGCATGATCAACGCCACGAGGTTACCGTCATCGTCCTCCGCCTCGTAGTACTCGGTGAGAAAGCGCTTCTTGTAAATCCGCATGGCCGTCGACGACAGGGTCATGCATTTGGTGAAGGGGCAGAAACCCGCAACCTCTCTCACCATATGCCTGAAGGCCATGACGCCGAGCGCCAATATCGTGACGTCGTTCTCGCAGTACCGCAGGATCTCGTCGTCAAAGTCGTACACCCCGGCCGCGGACCTCTCGGCGTGCCAGGCTAAAAACTCTTTTCTGGTGGCGGCGGTCATGGTGTCGGGGGAGAAGAACCGGGCGTCGGGTACCGGCCCTCGGTACCCGAACTTGTCGTTGCGGTTGAACAGATGCGGAAAGAACCCCTTCAGGGCTCGACCCCCGAGACCGAAAGTGGCGTCGAACTTGCTCAGAGCTATCGGGATGAAAAGCATCGAGTCGCTGACGGTCATGCGGTACTCGGCCACCCGGAACTGCATCAGCTTCCCGTTATTATAGACGATGCTCGGCGTCACTCCCCTGCGCGCCCTGAGGAAGTCCAGCAGGAGGTAGCTGTCGTAGCGGGAACCGTTGTGGGCGTACAGACGCATCCCCTCGTGTCTCGCGGACACGACGTGGTCGGCGAAACGGGCCAAGGCGTCCGGACCCACGAAGTTGTGGCGCTTCAGACCGCACCTCCGGCTTCCCATGCAGGCGACCTTCCTATTGGCTTTCCCCATGCATCCCAGACACCGCGAGCCGCAGTACTCGCATTTTTTCAGCTCGAGCGTCTTTTTCAGGTCGTTGGGGTCGTAGCAGCGATCGCAAAATGTCATGAAGCAGGCGCAGTTCACCGAGTGCACGCTGGCGTTCCGGCGACCGCACCAGGCCGATCTGCACGTCTTGCAGCGTTCGTGGTCTGGACATTTCGCCGTCGGCCGACAGTTTTGGCAGTCGGGGTCGTCGCTCGGGACGTAGTCACCGCACGTGTCCGCGTTCGACACCGTCGATTCGAAGTCGTAGACTCCGAACCGGGTAGGTCTTTTGCTGGGAACGTCGGGACCGATGGCTCTGACGTAGCACTTGTGCTCGCCGGGGTTCCGCTCGAGCACGTAGCACTTGGAGCACCGGTACTCAAAGCACACGTGACGCTCCGGATCGATATATGACCGACGATACGACTTACGACACTCGCCAGGGCAATGCCAGTAGCGCTGGCAAGCGGATCCGTCGTCGTCGTCGTCGTCGTCGTCGCCCCTCTTGGAGGGCCGTTTATGATTCCTGAAGCACGCCTCGCCGTAATAGACCCCGTTACAGTCGGCGCAGGTGACGAGAGAGCCGCCAGGGGGTAGCTCCCCGTCGCAGAGTTCCACCTCATCGTCGTGACTCGGGAGGGTCGAGTTGGGCTGGGCGCCCGCTCCGCATTTCGAACACTTGGCCGGACACTTGTGGGGGACGCTAGGGCGCACGTCTTGACGGCAGCGGGGGCAGAGACCCGCGCTCTGGAAAACGTCGCGTACCCAAATGAGGCTGTGGACGTGCCCGTCTTCCGGACCGCCGCCTTCCCTCCAGTTAAAAAGGAGGTAGAGGTGATCGGTTCCCTCGGACAGCTTGTCCTTACTGGTAAGGAAAGCCATGGGCCCTCCGACAGCTCCCAGAATATGGATCTTCAACCCGAGTACCGCCTCGTACAGGGGTACGTGGTCGAAGACCCCCAACGTATCGCGAGGGATACCCGCCGCGTCCATGAGATGGTCGGCGGCGTACCGCTGCCAGCGCCCGTTCCCCCGTCTCACGAGCTCGTACGTGACCTGGGAGCAATAGCCCTTCTCGAAGCAGGCCGCTATATAGCGACGGGCCGCCAGCTCGTCCCGGGCGTTGGGTCTGCCGGGTAGGGGTTCCCCGGCAGCCTCGCCGACCTTCATCCGGTGAAAGGCGCTGACGGCTATGGCTCTAGGGAGGCAGGCGTTGTCGGAGTTTTCGATGACCACGACACCCCTTTTAAGTTTGGCGGCTCGCTCCCTCTCGGCGAAATTCCCCGTGAAGGTAATCGAGTTTCCCCCGTGTCCCATGCCTATGCGTCTGAAGACGCCGATGTGGACCGTGAAAGCGCCGTCGAGGGGAATTTCGGCTTTGCTCTGGAGGGTTCGCTCGATTTGGTCTAAAATGTAGGTGCCGGTAAGCTCCTTCCAGCGCCGTAGCGGGACAAAGATCGGGACATCCAGCGCGGGGGACAGGACGGTGAACTGTAGTTCGTCGTGTTCCCCGATCATGGCGCCTATACCCCGTATGAGGTCGTCGAACAGCTTGCGAAGCCTGTCCAACGCCTCCAGTAGGCGCGGGCCCCTCCACGAGGGGCCAAACTGGATGTCGGCGTGATGTCAGCGAGGACCTGTGCCCACCTTCTAACCCGTCGAGTCCCTAACGGCGGCGTCGTCTCTGGAGATTATAACCGTGCCGTTAGGCAGGCCCTCAGAAAGTCGTCGTCGCCAGGCACGTCAGGGGCGTCCGTCCCATCGCTGGCGGGGACCCCGGCGGGGTCGGCTCTCTAAGCGCTGGTGTGGCGGGGCAGAAGATCCGATGGTCGTCGTGCGGACCCTCTAAGGCCTCCAGGGTCTCGAGGCGGCGCCCGCAGTCGCCGCATCGTGGCGGATGTCGGCGTCTGAAGGTAGAAAAAAAAAAGGGGGGGTTAAAGATCGCGTTAAAACGGGTAACCCCCCGTAGGCGTTCAGATATTGTAGCAGTGCGAACCTCGCGATGTGGAGGCGCTCCCGTCGTCAACGATAATCGCTCCGAGTGTCCGGGGGGGTCTCTTGGCCTTCGCCGCTACCGTCGGCAGGGGGGATCTCTTAAGAGGCGGCGAGGCCTGGAAAAAAAAAAAAAAAGGTTATATTATCGTTACAGCGTGTAGCGTAGATGCGATGTCGTAGTTGAGAGAGAGACTCACCCGGCGCTGCACTCACCCGGTATCGGCACCCGCCGCCAGACCCTCGGCGAACTCGAAGGCTCCCTGACGCTGGGGGGACTCCGCGCCCGTCACCAGACTTTCGGCGAACTCGTGGGCTCCCTGACGCTGGGGGGACTCCGCCGTCGGGGTCTGCGTTTGAGAGAAAAAAAAAAAGAATAAGGCGGGGGTTCTCGCGATCGTCGACAATGACGATGGTTACGGCTAAGGGTGTACTCACGCTGGCGATTTCCAGCAGCCTCTCCGCGAGATCTACCGTCTCCGTATTGGCGGGGTATAACGCCTCGGTGACGTCGGATATCTGGAGGTCTCTCTCTCTCTCTCTCTCTCTCTCTCTCTGGGCGGAAAAAAAAAGCTCTCACCAAGTCCGCCAACTCGGCCATGTCGATGTCGTCTAGAGGTCCGTCCCAGAGCGCCTCCCCCTCCGGCGTTTGAAGACAGCGCCCGGCGTCCAGCGGGTCCGGGGTTCGAGACTGGGCGTCCCGATCGGATCGCGGGCGTGGCGTCTCGACAGCCCTCTCACCCGGCCCCCCTGCGGGATCCTCTGCGGACCTCATCGCGACAGGCGGTTCGGTGGGGGTCTTAATGCGGGGAAAAAAAAGACGGAGTTAAGTAAGAGGGTATTAATTTAACTTCAAGTGGGGGGCACCATACTTGGTTGGCATACTCTACATGAGGCCTGACAAGTGCTTTGTAGAGGTAGTAAGAAGCTCTGCCTGTCTAGGTACGCACAGGTTCTTCTAATGACTCCCATAACAAATTAGCTTTCTTTATCTTTGCAGCCATATGACTGGGAGAAACTCAGTTTATTATCAATAATCACACCTATGTCTTTTTCTTCTGTTATGCTCTTGAGGCTTGTGCTTGTCGGTCCCATGGTGTACCTCCGTCTTCCAGCTTAGTTTTCCCGATTCTCATCACACCATTTATCGGATGGAATTTTAGCAATGAGTTGGTGGTCCAGTTGAACATTCCATCAATATCAGTTTGTAACTCGTCACAGTCCTCTTCAGTCAATATTTCTCTGAAGACCTTGGGTAATGGGTAGCGAACAGGTGAACCTCCTCTCTGTCACTGCATCCGGTGGGGTATTGATCTATATGACAAAGAGGATGGATTCCCAGTACCGAACCTTGCAGGATTCCACTCAGTACACCTTGCCAGTTGGAAGCCTCTCCATTTTACCTAACACACGTTGCCTACGGTTTGCTCAAGCCCTTATCCAATATCCATCCTAGCACCGGATGTGACTCCATAGTGTTCTAGCTTCTGTATCAGTCTTCTGTGGGGCACTTTGTCAAATGCTTTCGTGAAGTCGCAGTAGACTACATCAATGCAGCCTCCCTTATCCAAGAATATCCATCCACCTATCTAACACTTTTATCAACTGCAATACAGTAGGACCTTCCGCTTATAAAACCAAAATTGCTTAGTTGTAAACATATTATTCTTCTGCATATAATTCACCAGGGCATTTCTGATTGGTGTGTCTCCATAATTTTGCAAACAACACTGGTCAGGCTTGAGCGGTAGTACCTGCAACCCTTTTACTTTGCTTTTATATATTGCGGTTATGTTGGCACACTTCCAGTCATCAGGGAGGGTGGGGCTTGGGTTTTTCAAGT
>JAGTTF010001581.1:0-33615 GCA_019095985.1 Streblospio benedicti | reverse complement strand
TGTTTGGTTGGGAACTTACTCTTAATCCAGAGTTTCCATAGTAACCTATATAGTAACCTATATGAATGGTAAAACATTTGCTGATGACCTGAGTTATACACCCCAGTTCTGTGGCAATATACATATATATACCACAGCCAAAATACATAAAGTAACCGGTGTCTGCACCCAATCAGAGCAAAGCTCATTTGCATACATGCCTTGAAAAAATCATTGCACACATTCATGACCAAAAGGGGCACCACTAGCTGATGTAAGCTTGCCACCATTTCGACCAATCAGGCGTCTGGAATTCCTTTGTTTACAAGTAGCACATTGTTCAAAGATGGCAGATTGGAAATAGCAGCTAGTTGTTTGTATTTTCATCAATCAAAAGACACTTCATGAGTGTTAATATTAATTTGATCTACCCATGACCATAATAGTAGTACTAGTACTAGGTCAGTTTGGTTTGAATAATTATGTGCTAGGTTATGAAACTAAGTAGATCAACTGTTCTCCATTAGAACTGAGGTGTTGTTTTCATATCCTTAAACAATACAGTCTTGTAGTAATACTACAGTTATTATACTATGTATGATACTGAGGTATCCACAGATCAAAATTAACTTAAATATGTCTAGATGCACACATTATATACTTTTGAAAATGAAAGTAGGTCACACAAAACTAGCCATGGGTTGTATGACATCATCGGGTTTTCCCCATGTCTGGGATCACTTCATTACATATATTCTGTTAAGGACAGCCTTTAGGGATATTGGGCTGGGGCTAAAGAACTAAGTGATGTGCCCCAGTTTTGCTGGATGGAGTTATATAACACGTACAATCATGAAACTATGCGCATAATCAGAAGGTAAGAGTTTCCAAATTTTATTATGGCTTTTGTTAAAAAAAAATCAAGATGGCCACCGTAATTCACGATGGCCACCATTTTAACATATTTATAATATCTATCCTGAAAGTCTTTCAAAAAGAAATTGACCAGTAGAGCAAGCTACATTGAGGGCTAATGCATGTAGTGAGTCTTTGTTCCTTTATTCCAGCACCCTGCTCTGTGGCTGTGCAGCTGTTTATATATCGTGCTTGGTCTCGTATGCTCCAGCAAAAAGGGAGCCTAATAATGGTGGACTCATTGCATGTTCTAGCATACTCCCCCCATAAGTAATTAATGTGGAACAAATTAATGAAATAATTAATAAATTAGCGAAACGAGAGCTATTGAAAATAGTGGAGGTTCGTTGACCAAGCACAGTCTATGCGTGATACACAGCGGGCAACAATGAGTATAACATGTATAATACAAATGGTAAACAATAAATTGAATTTTATTATACTATAATAAGAAATAATAAACCGTGCAGTTGCACATTACATATGAAAATTTCATGTATGGATATAAAAAGTAAAAGTGTAACAATGAAATATAATACATAGAAAGTGAATGTTAAATTGCGTGCCGTCGCGCGTGACAATTGTAACCCTATATGCAACCTGTACATATCAAATCACATCCATCAGATACAACATCATAAATCTAAATAATGAATTTTCATTATATATTGTCAATAAGAGTTCTTTGATGTAGAAGTCATACGTCAATTTATTGACTTGACTCGTGCCAATCAAGAATGTAGTAAATTAAGTCTCCCGATGTTGGTTGGTAATGACAGTAGTACATGATCTTTAGCTTGCCGTAGATGTATGCGATTTGATGTTCGGTTCTCCGACCCTGGGATATGGCATGGATGTGGCCCAGCCAGGGCTGTTATAGTGGAACCATTGACTATTCTTTATGGCTCCAAAATGTATAATCATAGGAGTCCTGTGGGTTGTTGCCGCGTTGTCCTTGTTGATTGCAGCTGTGGAAGACATAGTCAGTGTTGCATCCCTTATATCCTTGAACGTGTTCATCGTGTTGGAATACATATTGTGATGATTCATGAACACATACTACACTATTACTATTACTATTTATTATACTACGACCAACCACCTACGTCCCCTCACTCTTGCTTATATATATAGCAGCCGCCGTGCTCCTCACAGCCTATGAGTAGACTGAGTCTGCTCAGTCTATCAGTCATCTAAATCCTAGTATTACTATATGACAATATATATACATTTATTAGTTCATCATAACACAACACAAATACAATTTTTTTCAGTTGACAGTTTCGGCAACTCCTGTCACAATTTTCAAAACGTCTCTGTGCATTTCAAGGTCACTCAGCACGACTTCCGATGCCGAAAATCGGGTCGTACCTGTGAGAAGTTGAAAGGCCCCATCGTCTCGGTTCATGACCTGCTTGTGTCCTCGTATCTTTATCACCTTCCTGATGGTTCTTGTTCTCCAATTCCCCTCCCTATCCAGTACACTCACTTCCTCCCAGTCTATTTCATGATTGTTCTGTTTTTACATGGTCTGTGATCGCACTCTTGCTGATTTGGGTTAGGAAGTCGTGCTGAGTGACCTTGACATGCAAATTGTGACAGGAGTTGCCAAAACTGCCAACTATAAAATTGTATTTGTGTTGTGTTATGATGAACTAATAAATGTGTACAGTGTTGCATTCATTTGCAGATAACCTATCATTAGTTTTTTTTGCCATCAAATGTATAATCTTTCAGGCATGGGAATCACAATTTAAGAGATGAAAATACATAAAACATACTCATGCAACTTTATTCTCTATAGGGTAAACCAGCCTAATTTCGGCCCCTTCAGTTTTCGGCCGTTTACTGTATATAACGTTCCTCATTCTCTGAAATTACGTCATAGTTACGTGAATGCGTCATAAATAGTATCACACTTGTTCTATACGTCATGTTTGTAAACAATTTTGCTTTCACTTAATTTTTACAACGAGAATTCTGAAGGTAAATGGGGAAAGTTAAGAATTGCCGTATATACACTAAAATTCGCCGTAAGATTAAGGGCTACAAAAATAGTCTTGAAGTACCAAATCTATTTCGATTTTATTCATTTTTTGTTGGTGTTTGTCACAACTACTACTCCTACGTTGATTTGACCTTGACTTTAGCCTGCACATATACACTCGACTTGTGTAGGAGGGGGCCGAAAATTGTCCGAGGGGGGGCCGAAAATGGTAAACACGTGAAAATACATAATCCCAATTAATTCCTTATACAGGTGCTCTTTCGATACCATCCGTGTTTTGGTGAATCATATTAGATAGTAAACTAAATATGTACTTGTCAGTAAAACATTTATGTAGAATGTGTGTGCCAGTTAATATAGGTATGACAGTTTTCGGCCTTTAAAGGGCCGAAAATAGGCTGGTTTACCCTAGCAAATTTCAGTCTTCCGTTGGGTCTAATTTCTTCATTATCCTCTAGTGTGTGGATGGTTCAAAAAAAAAGTGAGACCGGTTAATCGGCGCTATGTAACCGAACCGTAACCGATTAACCATGATTATCACTCATTGTACAAATGTGTCACATGTGTGAGTCAAGAAATGTAAAAAGCAAAATGATACTGCACTGTATGTTTTGATTGGACACCCTGTATCATTTGAAAAAAAATCGCGGTTTATGCATTTTGTCTTTTACGTTCACGAGCAAGGCAATTTAAACTGCCAAAAAATGTTAAATCGCGCAAAAATTAATGAAATATATGGATATTTATAGCTTGGGCCTGAAAATAATCAAAATCAATAAACGGTTTGTCAATGTAGGGACCAGTTATGCTTAGAAAATCGACCATAGCCAGTTAGCTGGTTAACCGTCCACATACTAATATCCTCTGTCAGAGGCTCTGATCTTGTGTTTGTCAGTGTTCATGTATCAGTGTATAGTTTTCTCCAGAATGTGATTGCTGTTGCATCCTGAAGATCATGACCACAGCAGGTAACGTACCACTTTGTGCACTCGGCATGACCCACAGGGCTGGACATGGAACCTGAACCTCGCCACCAGGTAGCTTGCCGTGAGCGTGTCAGCCCAGATCACGGGATGGCGTCCCAGACACACTTACACTGTCCAGTTCACTCTGGAGCATAATTGTCAAGAGATGTGCATTGAATCAACCAATTTTAACCATAGCAGTGGAGAACCCTAACGCACTCATCATTCTAAATCTATTCCATACACTTCAATCATGAACGCCAGCTTCTAATAAGTTCATAAAAATGTCTTTTATAAATATAGGCACTGTGATGGAGTAACTGTACTTCCTAGAAACAAGGGATTTACAGAGTTTAAAACTGCCGATGTCTTCACCACCAACTCACAATGTGGCACAACACTAAACTTAGATGTCACTCATCCAATATGATCATTCTATTTCCAAACTCAAACAACTACTGCCATTCCCATGGTCCTTGCTTCGCTAGAGTCACTTTTCATTGTTATATGCAACTAAAATAATACATAACTAATATTTACATATTCACACAAAGTGAATTAATAAAATGTTATTAACTAATATTTTCCTATCTCACACAGTGAATCACTACTATTCTCGTCATCACTTCAGCTGTACTGACTACTGCTTCTTGAATCAGACTCTGAATAGTATCTGTCACTTTCCCACTGCTGTCAGAACAACTAGATCTGTCACTTTCCCCACTACTGCCAGAATAGCTAGATTGTCTTGTCCCAGTCACCTCTGTCGGTTGTGACTGACATTATACTTATACTATTATGAAGAACAATGTCATCATTCTCCTTACTGGTCTTGCCTTTTGCCAGCTGTTTTTCCTTCATCCATTACACGTTCTCTTGAACCCATTCTCGAAGACGTCTGTTTGTCAAAATTCTCATACTTTGGGGATGTGTATTGTTTGTACATCACCTGACCACTGCACTTTTGTTTGCTGACCCCGCGCCATGCCTTTGACTCGTCCGTCAAGTCGTCAATTTGTGTCTGCTGGCTTTGAATCATGCTCTCCGTTTATGCTTGTTGGTTCTCTGTTCTGTTCATATCATCTTTCATCTGACTAATAAACCTGCTCTCTTGATTGAGTAAATCGGCTGCAATGTAATACAATTTGTTAGACTGGTTGGCTTCCACCCTTTCCATGACTAATTTAACATGTCATCAATTTTCTCAGATTCTGTTCAGTTGTATATGTGCCATTGCTTTTGTAATGGTCTTGAAAAATAAATTCTCAACTATAGACACTGTATATTCGTGTCTTTTATTAATAAATCATCTGGTGTACATCACGATATCTGTGTTATTGTAATGGCCTTTGAAAGATATTGATACTATCAATATGGTTAATCAAATTATATGCAACTTACCAGATTGTCTCCTACTTCTTATTGACCAGCCGTCATCCTAATGAATTCAGTGTTGTTTTTCCAACATCCAGTACTCCTTTACTTAATGCCATCTGCGATCAGCATAAAATCACATGTGATGTTCAGATTCTGGTGTCAATGAGGAAATGTGCATTGAGGAACACTGAAGTAAATTTAGCTGTTTTATTTCAAGGCTCTCAGTTAGCTGTAACTATTTTCTCAAAACAAACCGATCTGCTGCTGCTGTCATCTGGTTTCAAAACTTCACAAATGGTGCCTTAATTATCAATTTCCTCAAATATCAATTTCAGATGTAAATGTAACATGCCCACAGTAAAATCCTGAAACATGTTAAGTCGCTGGCTTTAACTTGGGGAAATCGCGTCTGCTCTAACTCGTAGTAGAAGTGGTCTGTTAAAAAGCATTCAATGACTCATCTTGCCAAATAGCTGTATAATCCTACAGCCTTGCAAAAACTTCACTATCTGCTTTTGTTGTAACAGCAGAGCTGTTCAGAAGGTGAATGTATATAATTCAGTTAACCCTTTAACTGTCAGAATCTCCTAAAAACACCGGTGCCTTGTATATTTGCTGAATAATTACAAGGGCTGCGCTCAGGAATATCAGTTGTAATAGTGTTATGTCCTGCCACCAGCTCTTGCAATTTCTCCAAGTAATTATAGCATGAAATCTTCACAAGTCAGAGTGAAACTGTGATGAAATTTTCACAAGTCCAATTGTTGTTTAATACTGCTCACCCCCTGTCAGAGTGGACAGGCAGAGCGCTGACTTAGCGTGGCTTCAACTTGTTGCAAAATTTTCCCTTCCTGGCGAAGTAGAAGTGAGTCCGCTGCTGGTGGGGGAAATAGCCCTCGAGCACACCCCCTGCTCCCATGGACCTCCACTGCAGCAAAGTCAGGTAGAGAGAAATTTTGCTAGTGCGGAGTGTAAAAATGTGTGTATAGCGGACTCTGGCGAAGTCAAATTATGAGTCTTGCGAACCCTGGCAAACTGAAATTGTGTGTGACATTCGCCAGACAACCATGGCTACGTCGACGGAGTCAAGGGAAGTATTATGTGTCCGCCAGCGAAGTGTAGCAAATATCCCCCAAGTACGCCGATGGAGACATGAAAACTCTGCCAAATAACATAATGACAGGAAAATTCCTTGCGGAGAGCAGTGAAGTCATTCGGCGAAGTTTTGCAAACTTCACGCAAAGTGTAGCGAACCTCGGCAGAGTCCACTTCACAAAGGTGGCGTCGAGTGGAGCTTATTTTCCATCAAATTTGCGATGGAGCATGCGCCGAGGTAGCGCCGTATAAAAGCAAACTTTGTCTGTATGCTGTCTGTGTTATGTGTGTGTGTATGTGGGGAGGGGTCTGTATGCTGTGTGGGCGGTGTCTGCGTCTGTATGCTGTCTGTGTGTGGCATTGACTATTTTTATGTGAGCTTTTTCAAGGCTGCTTCCATGCTGGTTTTTACAATAATAGATAATCAAGAGAATAATATGGATAATTATGCCATAGAAAGGGATTCGTGAAATGTGGTGACACATAGGATTTGAATAATGGCATAGAACCTTGATAAACTATCGAATCACAACATCCTATGCCGGACAACTCCTCCCCAGTAATTGTAATAAATGCTGTTATTTATAATTGTCTCTCCACATACATCTTATTATTTAGGGGACGACATCTTGTATACCCTAAGAGTTTCTGAACTCACGTACTATATCCCAGCAGGCACACTGAGGTCAGCCTGATGTTACATTATGGTTGTATTATGTTGTGACGTCAGGCAACGTAAATTCAACGTCACCCCCAACGTTGATTGCCTGACGTTGACACAATATCAGATTGCCTGACGTTGATCCAACGTCAGACATCAACTTTGGATCAACGACGTTGATCCAACGTCTTGTGCCAGCTGGGATTATTGTAAATTGGTACAGGAGACCATCGTTGATCATCATCATGGAAATGGTGATGACACTAACCTGGCATTGTGACACTTTCACATCTCAGGAACTTCTCACAGATAGTTTGATGTGAACAGGGCAGTTTGAAGACTTGTAGGTTTGAAGTGGACACTTGGCTCTGGGATGGGGAGTTGAATTTAGATACCCATGTACTTGCAATTGGTATAGAATAGGCAGATCCAGGGGATCGCAGGGGGGCCCCCCTGTACCCCACAATAATACCATAGCGTTTTTGTCATGTTGGCTATCAATTACATACATGCAACCCATGAGGAGAGCTCTTGCTCGCACAGCGGCGCAGCAGAAGTTAACGGTGCTCATTTTACGTGGTACGGAGGCAGATGTAGTCGTTGGTGCCAAATACTGCTTCGTGCGGAGACCAGCGAACTGAAAAAGATCAAAGGGAATTCAATCAATAATCCCGCACAAGCGGAGTGGTCACGCAAACTCAAATTTCCACTTCTCCAGAGAAGTGGAGAAAGTCTGTGCCATTTTTGGACGCGGAGATAGCGAGAAGGTGTAGCGAGGGAGGCCTCTCGGAGGCCGCAGAGTCCGCTGCGGAGCCATGCGAATCGCGTTGTCAATTCGACAATGAAAGTTTTAATTTTTCATATTTTTCACCATTTTCACGGACTTTGTCATTTTTCGACCTAAAAATGATGTTGAGTTTACTCTGTGCGTCCACTCTGACAGGGGGGTAACAGTGCTAAGTCTGGCAGCTGCATGAATGTTGAAAATTCTCCAAGTGCTGAGCGATCTGCCAACTGCTTATTTCTGTTAATGATTTAAATGACGAGAATTTCCCAAGTCTACTTCTAGAAAATGGTGGTCGGAATTGTGCTTATTTTTGCAATGGTGCACTTGTGAATTTCTCACCGCTTTGCTACTTGTTGTGCTGTAACTTCTCTAAGTTATTTTTGGTCCTGGACTTGTGAAATTCTCGTTGCTTTGCTGTTGTTGTCTCAGAGTTCAGTCTATTGCATCTCCCTCCATTGAGGGGGCTAATGCATGTAGTGAGTCTTTGTTCCTTTAGTCCAGCACCCTGCTCTGTGGCTGTGCAGGTGTTTATATACTGTGCTTGGTCTCGTATAATCCGGCAAAAGGAGCCTAGTAATGCTGGACTCACTGCATGTCCTAGCAACATCTTATCTCGTTTGATCAGCAGGTTGCAGGTTGTACGGCCTTAGAAAAACATAAATGTAATAATATATGTTGATGAAAACAGAAAAAACTAAGTATTTTCATGGTAACCTGTATAGGTTTTCATTTTTGTGTGAGAACACTTATTGATAACTTTCTATCAACAACCCTAGTGTCATCAAATTCTGTACATATTTAGAATGTATCAGTATCTAAATTTCAGTATACTTTATGATTAAAATATTTCAAGATGGCTGCCATGATTTAAGACGGACACCATTTCAACAGAATATTTAAAAAAATCTCTACAAGAATTTCTTTAAAACACCCCAATTAGCAAACTATATGCGATCACGTTTTGTTTGGTAGATAGTAAGGGATGGTTCATTATTTGTGACCAGGGGGGGGCTATAAGGAAAATCAGGGGGGGCC
This sequence comes from Streblospio benedicti, assembly GCA_019095985.1. NCBI lineage: Eukaryota > Metazoa > Annelida > Polychaeta > Spionida > Spionidae > Streblospio > Streblospio benedicti. The sequence continues at coordinate 24,793 of JAGTTF010001581.1, read as the reverse complement.
ATCTATTTTGTTCTTGAAAAAGAGGGGGGGCACTTAATTTGTCCATAGGTGAATGTGGGGGGCCATCTATTTTGTCCTTGGACATTTGGCAGCGATTTTTCGGTATATAATCATTTTTTAGCATATTGCTTTTTACACTTATTTACATTATATTGGGATATGAAATCATATGCATATTTGATTTTAATACAATGAAATAGAAATTCGCAAGATTGTGAAATACATTTTCTTTCATGCCATATACATATGCATATTTTACATTACTATGGGATATACATGGTATTGAATTAGTATGGAAGTCATTGATATTTATTTACAAAGATGCTTGGTTTTCTCAGAGGACAATACACTATATGTGACATAGTCCAGAATAAAAATCGTATCTACACTGTGCTGTCAATTCTAGCAAAAAATCATTGTTCATTTTGAAAAATCAGCAAAAATACTTGTTCTTGTATTTCTTGTTCACTTTTCATGGCGCGCAATGATTTCTGGAGTTACATCAACAGCAGGAGTAACATCATCAGCAGTTAGTGATGCATCATCATCATCTTCTTCAGTTTCATTGATGTCAGCCAGTATGATTCCATCTTGATCAGAATCACTACTAAACTCATTGATATCTTTGCTAAGATATGTCATGTGTGGTTTTGACTAAGTGAGGAGTAATAACGCAACACGGTGTATAGTTTCTAATCTGTTTAATGACTGACTCCAAGCTGGCTCAGTCCAGTTTATATAGGCTGCTGCCATGAGTCATTCTGTGTGTGGGTGGAGCCGGAAGTGGAGCACTTCCGGTGGAAGGCTATGAGTCTAAGATGAATCAGCAGTTTTATATATGACATTTGCCCCCTTCAGAAATACATATTTAGAAGTTTCACAAAAAATATGGCTTTATCAACACACACACATAAAGATCAGGCTGGTGGACATAACGCAAACAGGAGCCTTTGTCTTATGAATTTGCTGGTTCAGTTATGGACCAGTTACAAATGTTTGGACCATGATTGCATTATGTCAGCTACGAAGGTTATTTTACAAATATATACTCATTGAGAATCTAAATCTACCAATGTACATTATACATTAAACATGCAGCGGTATCTGCGTGTAACAATTGAGATTAAATAAATCATATAATTCAATATACACCAAGCATGCATTGGTTTGTTGGCTACTGCAATGATAGGAAATTCTGCATTATCTAAAATCATGTTTTTACATTAAACATATAACAAATTTTATCTTTTTAATTAAACAATACAATCACATCAAGCATGCAATGGTGAGGTTTGTTAACAATCATGAGTAAATTATTGAATTAAATTAGATTCTGACAATCAAAATAAAGCATGCAGTGGAATAATTTGTTTTAGCAATCAAAAGTAAATGAATTGTAAGGCAAACATAATTATGCAAACTATCAAAATTATTCACAAAATATAGTACAATTACATCAAACATGCAATGGTGTTGGAAATCCGTTACAATAATATTGAAAAACATGCATTAAGCTAGGGATTTCCTTTAAATAACAAAGAGTTGTTGTGCAGTCTTCTTGGCTTGTGTCAGTTGACATGCTCCATTTGTTTTTGTCTTCAGGAGCAGACGTTTGGCACGTGGGTGCTTGATTATTGATACGGTAGTGGCATCATATGATAGCATACAGATGGTGTTAACTAATTGAGTGTTATTGTAAGGCCGGGCGGGGGTCAATTGATGGGGTGTTCATGCATCAAGAGGTAGGACTCATGAGATTTCAAGGCAAACATTGATGTTTGGGTTGGATATTGTCTGTGGGTCAATTTTAAATCTAGGTGGCATTTATTGTGAAACAGGGAATTTCCTAGTGGTTAAACCAGGTCAGTGAAGTTGAAGATATCCAAGGTTACATTGTACAGTGAACAATCGGTCATGGGCGTGATAACATTGTTGTCATTACAATGTATAGAATTTAATGCTTACATGTATGTAGCAGAGAATGAAGCAATTTCCAGCAGAATGCAGTTCAATCACTCTAGGTAAACATTCCATCTTCCCTTAGATATAATTAATCTACCAGGAGCATCAGTAACTAAACCAATATCATACACAACAACAGAGATTATGTTTGAAGGTGCATAGGCTTATACTTCAACGATGTTATACAACAGCAGGGCCCCAGGCTACTGTTTTGTTGAGCACAAAGAACCATACATACACTACAACTTATCATGGTTTTACTCCCCAAACGACACATAATTCTGTTAATTAAGTAGAGATTACTACCACTTAATGCAGAAAACGAATAGATTCAATGCAAAATGAGCTATTGGAATGTCCACATTACTAAATTAATGAGTTTGATTTTTGCGTAGGGTTTGTAACTGACAAATATATACGCAAATTTGGGTTATTGCTTATGGAATTACAGTTAATTCATCTTGCTCAATGGTATGTAACCGGACCACAATTACATTTTCCATTACCATATAAATGATATCGATTAAAACCTAAGTTTTAAGAGAGAATTCGATGAATTAATTGGGGTAAATTATAAGATATTGGTCACCATTATTTTGGCATACTATGTAATGTAAAAAATGAATAGCCAAATTACATTAAATGGATAAATCACTTGACAAGCTACAACCTATTGCAATATTGTGTGTAAGATTTGGCAAACACTTGAGGGATTAATGATTCATAAACAGCCGGAGGGTAATGAGTCATGCTGGCTGAGATTGTTTGGCCTTGAAAAGGGACTGACGTTGCAAAACGTGGTATTCCGCTATGCGGTAACATTAGAAAGGATGCTTAATATGAACTGTGTATATTTGCCGTGTATAAACTTGTATTTATGTTATTGTGATTACTGTATTGTGTACTATAGTTGACAAGCACTTGTGGAAAAGGCAGTTGCAAATAAATTACCCAACATGGCGCAGTCAGCAAACGAATAAAGGAGTTATGATAATTTAACTAACCAGAATAAAGACTGATTAAAAGATGGCTCTTAAATGCGCATATGGTCATGATGTGAACTCAGAAACTAATACGTGTAGTGATGGACATCCACCAAAAGAGGATATTGCAGTAGCTAACAACATGGAAAAAATTGATCGCAGACGCAATTCAGTCCGCTCTCGTCACATTTACTCATAATGTTGCAACACAGGCTACACAGCAACAGCAACAGCAACAGCACAATATATCAGCAGAAGATCTACCCAACACACGTAAGCCGGTAAGACCAAAACTTGAGCTAAACTGTAATGAAGGACAATGGTCATTTTTTGAATTTGAGTGGAAGCGATACAAGAGACAGGCAAGGCTTAGGGATGCTGATATAAGAGATGAAATATTTGAAGCATGTTCTGAAGATTTGCGACGAGAACTGTTCGATTTTGTTGGTGCAGGTGCACTTGACACAATGAATGAATGTACACTGTTAGAAAAAATCAAATCTATTGCTATGAAAGGTAAAAATAAAGCTGTACATAGGAAAGAATTCCACGGAATGAGCCAATCAGCCGGCCAACCACTTCAAACATTTGTGGCTCAATTACGTGGGAAAGCTGAGTCTTGTCAATTTAAAGTTACATGCAATCAGTGCAGTAGTATTGTGAGCTATAGCGAGGCTATGGTCTGTGACCAAATGCTGATTGGATGCTCTTCAGATGACATACAAGAGGAAGTACTAGCAAAAGATTCCCTATTGGAAGACTTTCAAGCCAAATACAATCTGATGTTGGCAATGGAAGAGGGTAGACTAGCCAGGTCACAGTTAAATCCGGGCATACCAACATCATCTTCATTGGCTACTCAAAAATCTGAATACAAGAAAGAAAAATTCAACAATAAAGCTGGAAAGAATGTCCCTGGTCCTAGTAAACAAGATATCGAAACCAAGGCAAGTGCTAGCATTAAGGGATGTGTTGGATGTGGTAGCAAATCCCATGGTCCTGGTACTGGCTTACCCAGACCAAACCATTGTCCAGCCTGGAATAAAGAGTGTGACAACTGCCAGGTTCGAGGCCACATAGCTCGTGTCTGCCGTAAAAAGAAAGATAGACAACAGTTTACTGTTGATGAACATAAGTCAAGTCATAGCTATATGACAAATTTTGATGATTCCACATCTTACTTCATGATGCAACAGGAAGAGTTAAAATTCATAAGAGAAGTGAAGCACAGGAACAGACGCTCTTGGCAGAATAGAGGCCATGTGAAAAAATCCAGCATACACGAGAAAATTATAATTCCACACATGGAATGGTCTGATGAACTGTCAAAATTCATTAACTGCATACCAACCAAACTTCCTCAAATGCAGGTGAAGATATCCTTATTGGATGCCTGTCACAAAGAATTTAATCGAGAAATACCAACAAATGCTACAAAGTCTATTAGAGATGGTGTGTATATGGATGCTTGTACAGACACAGGTGCACAAACCTGTGCGAGCAGCCCTGAAATTCTTCATGCATTGAACATTGACAACGAAGTGCTAGTCCCCACATCCCATCGCATAGTGGGTGTAACCCAAACTGGAATGGAAATATATGGTGTGCTTTTTCTAAGGATTCAAGCGGGTGAAAGAGTGACTAATCAAGTGGTTTACATTAGCCCTAGCATAAATGGATTGTTTTTATCCCATAAAGCTCAAATTGATCTCGGCATAATACCTAACACATATCCCACTGCTAACACGTTTAATGATAATAGTGTCCACAATTCAATGTCTAAAATGCCAGAATCTGTATGCCAAGCCAATTGCGGGTGTCCAGTAAGAACACCTACACCTCCAAGGCCAATAGAGATGCCCTTTGCTGCTACAGAGGACAACAGAGCAAAATTGGAAACCTGGCTTCTGGATTATTATTCGTCGAGTGCTTTTAATATATGTGAACACCAAAAACTACCCAAAATGTCATGCAAACCTCTTGAAATACATTTTAGACATGATGCCCAACCAAAAGCTTTCCACTGTCCAATTCCAGTGCCACATCATTGGAAGGCAAAAGTGAAAGATGACCTTGACCGAGACGTACGCCTTGGCATTATTGAGCCAGTACCACCTGGCACACCAACGATTTGGTGTTCTCGAATGGTGGTAGTCCCAAAAAGAGATGGGAATCCCAGACGTACAGTTGACCTTCAGCATCTAAATGCAGCAACATTCAGAGAAACCCACCACACCCCGTCGCCATTTAACCAAGTCTCTGTAGTACCGCCCCATACTAAGAAGACTGTATTAGACGCATGGAATGGGTATCACTCCCTCCCACTGTCATCAACATCAAGTGAAGCAACCACTTTTTTAACAGAATGGGGACGGTACCGATATTTGAGTTCCCCACAGGGCTTTCATGCAGCAGGAGACTGTTATACAAAAACATTTGATGATATTACCGTTGACTTCAAGCGAAAAGCAAAATGTATCGATGACTCATTACTCTGGGATAAGTCGATAGAAGAGGCCTTTTGGCATACTGTGAACTACATTACTACGTGCCACAACAATGGCATAGTATTCAACCCACAAAAATTCCACTTTGCAGAAGATGAAGTAGATTTCGCAGGGTTCACTATAACAAGTACAGGCCTCAAACCCATGGACCAGATATTAACTGCCATAAAGGATTTCCCCACTCCAACTAACATAACAGGAGCTAGATCATGGTTCGGACTGGTCAATCAAGTGGCATACGCCTTCAGTATGGCCGAGGAGATGCTGCCTTTTAGAGATCTTCTGAAACGAGGTACTACATGGTATTGGGACGAAGACCTAGATAAGTTATTCAAAAAATCTAAAGACGTTATAGTGCAACTGGTGGAAAAAGGCGTAAGAAGTTTTGAAATCGGAAAACCAACCTGCCTAGCAACAGACTGGTCTAAGGATGGCATAGGGTTTGTGCTGCTTCAAAAACACTGCAAATGCCCGATAGAGCAAGCACCACATTGCTGCCCTGATGGATGGGTTTTGATATTTGCAGGGTCTAGGTTTACCACGGACACTGAATCTCGATATGCACCAATAGAAGGAGAGGCTTTGGCAGTCGTCCACGCACTAGAAAAATGTCGTATGTTTGTTCTAGGATGTCCCGACCTTATTATTGCTGTGGACCATAAACCACTTGTAAAGATTCTCAGTGACCGATCTCTAGACAATATAAAAAAAATCCTCGCCTCTTTAACTTGAAAGAGAAGACTTTAATGTATAAATTTCAGATAAAGCATGTGCCTGGAAAGAATAATGTTGGACCAGATGCTTGTTCTCGATACCCAACATCCCAGAGCAATCACTTGTTGATGGCGTCCATACTTCACAGCACGAGAGATAACGCAACCCAATATGATACCAACATTGCACTTGAAGTCGCATCCCATGTCCAGTCAAGTATACAGGTAGCTATGTCAGGGTCAGGATACACAGAAGGTATAGATGTACGGGCAATAACCTTCAACAGAGTGGCTGAGGCTGCCCTACTTGATGCAGAATGTCAAGCACTAGTGAAGATTATTATGGACGGCTTCCCAGATTCTAAGGAAAAGCTACCCACCATATTGCAGCCTTATTGGAACATTAGAAGTGAACTGACATGTTTGCAAAGTGTTCCCCTCAATAAATAACAGGATCATAATTCCAAGAGCCCTGCGAAGTGAGGTGTTAGAAAGCTTGCATTCTGCACACCAAGGTACAGCCGGCATGAAAGCCAGAGCTAGAGCCAGTGTTTACTGGCCAAACATAAATGCTGCCATTCAAAGCACCAGGGCACAGTGCAAAACCTGCAATACAATTGCTCCATCTCAATCACCAGAGCCTTACTTGTCATCTCCATCACCGGACTACCCATTTCAGCTAGTTGTGGCTGATTTTTTCAATTTGGCAGGGAGAAATTATTTAGTATATGCTGATAGGTACACCGGCTGGAATACCATATTCAAGACACCTGTGGGCGATGCTGACTCCTCGTCAGTAAAGAAGCACCTCCGTATGCTATTTGGCATGTTTGGTGTACCGGAAGAACTTGCCACTGATGGAGGCCCTCCATTTAACTCTTATGATGTAAAAGTGTTTCTTGCCACTTGGGGTGTACATCACAGGTTGTCATCCGCTCATTACCCGCAAAGTAATGGTAGAGCAGAACTTGCGGTAAAAACAGCTAAAAGAATATTACAAGATAACACTGGTCCAGGAGGCAACATTGACAATGATAAAGTAATAAGGGCACTACTTCAACACCGAAATACACCTATGAGTGATATAGGCCTATCTCCAGCCCAGATGCTCTATGGCAGGCAGTTGCGTGACTGTCTTCCTACACCTGCTGAGGCATGCAAGATAAGACCAGAATGGAAGATGCTTGCCGAGGATAGAGAGAGAGCCCTTGCAAAACGCAACATAATATCGATAGAACGATATAATGAGCATACAAAGACCTTACCTGAGCTAAAGACAGGTGACTATGTGGCAATACAAAATCAGACAGGACCACGTCCCAACCGATGGGAACTGGAGTGGTTGTTGAGAAGGGTGAGAACCGTCAATACACTATTAGAATGGATGGCTCTGGGCGATGCTCACTAAGGAATAGGAGATTTCTCAGAAAAATAAAGCCAGTCTGTGCTGATAGACCACTTACAAAACCATGGTTACCTCAGAAGTCGGAAATGCCATTATATGATAATGGTGCCAGTACAAAGTACTCTCTAAGTCCAGAAGCAAACAAACAATATATACACCCAAGTTCAAAATGTGTTGAAATCATTCCTGCTGATAATGGAATACAAGAAGTGGCTCCTGTAGCATTGCATGAACATACGGAGACAACTGGGCAGCAAGCAGAGACATCACCATCGGATTGTGCAGAGCCCCAACCAAGGCGCAGTGCTAGAGTGCCAAAACCAAGGAAGGAACTTGCCATGTCGTGGACAGGACAAAAACATGACTATATTAATATTAACATGCCCTTCACTTCTGCATCAGAAAAGAAGTGAATGTCACGGGGGAAGGGGAGATGTAGAATATTATGCTCTTAATATGAACTGTGTATATTTGCCGTGTATAAACTTGTATTTATGTTATTGTGATTTGAATATGCCCAGTAAACGCAACGTCGGGTCTTTATGACGTGGGAATACGTCTTGGTATGGAAAACGTATGAAAGATGTTTTAGAAACGTCTTTGTCAGGCGGAAGACGTGCCTCTCAAATGTCTTTCACACGTTAGATGATGGACCTTGTGTGTGGTTTTTGCCGACGACAGATAACTTGGCAAATACACGTCTTCTAAATGTTCTCCACACGTTTGGGTGACGTGTGGACATTTTCCATTTTTGAAGGACATTTTGTAGACGTGTTATTGACGTCAGTGCATATAGTCTAAAAAAAATCAAAACTTATGTTAGACGTTTGGGAGACGCCAGGAAATGGTCCATATTTGAGAGAAGTTTATAAGACGTCCACCGAGTGGACGTCAGTGCACTATCATGACTCAAAATTCAGTTAAATACTTTAAAATAAATGTAAAACACTTTGCAGATATTCAAGTCAATGTTCATCTTTGAAGGACGTTTTGAAGACGTGTTATGAACGTCAATGCATATAGGGTCAAAGACCAGCTACATACTGAACAACATTTGTAAGACGTCTGGCAGACGTCTGGAATAAAACTACAGTTCATCGTTCATTTTTTTTTTTGAGAGTAAGCCAGGCATCTCAATATAGCAGGAAGAGACACGGGCACGAAATTATAGACTGTGATGTTGATTTATATGAATGTATACTTTTACAATCAAGAAATGAAGGAATTTCTGTGTCTGACTGCAAACCACCTGCCTGCTAACCACAAATGTACCACATTTTGCAATCACAGTGTACCATAATGTCAAGACAAATCAATATCCATGTGTAAAATCACATTCCACAGATTTGTTGCTTGGGTTTTACTCATACACAACCCAAACTAATTGTAGAATAAACATACATATTTTAAAACATTTATAGACATTATATGTTTAATTATATATTGGTACTATAATCAAATACCCTTGTGGGTTGGTTTAAACCTCACGTTGTGTAAAACTTGAAAAAAATCGGTTCATCGGTAAACGCTTGTCCGGAACACGTTTTTGCAGACGAACCTGGAAATGTTCCATCTATGAAGGACGTTTTAATATTTTGTTATAAAATCAGTGTATAAAGATTCAAAAGTTGAACGCAGTGAATGCAACATCTGGTTTTGTGAACGTCCATAAATGTAAATATGATGGTTTATAGTGGTGATTCTAATGTGCTCTCATGACTTTACATTTTACACCAGGTCATTGGCACACTCAATGATCACACATCTCTTTCAAGCAAATGACCTGTACCCAATAGTAGTATAGATCCTGTATCGGATCTAGGTTGTGATTGGTCAATTTAGATAATGGGGTCATGACCCGGACAGGCCCCATATGCTGATGGTAGATGAGCGAGGGATGGAGCAGAATCCATAAATCGTGTCACCTGTCACTCCAGTCCAAGCGTGTGAGCCATAGGAAGCTGCACCATCGCTGACCCCATCAATTAAAGTGACGGATGGTGCTGGGGATAGGTTACCAGCCCTTCATGCTATCCGACCGAGCGTCTACAAAGGAAACTGAGGTCTCTCCACTCGCACTCCATTGTTCGGGGACTTCACGACTGCTCCGCGGTTAAGTCCGCGAGCTGACGCTATACTTCCAGCGACACTGGTCGCGCACTTGGGCCGTCTTTCACACTTGCCGCGCCCGAGCACCTGAAAATATACAAAAACAAAAAACTCTCCCCCAACGTCCACCTGGTGTATAAAATAAAACGCAGCAGGACTGTGGACACCGTTAAAAATATAGGGGGGGTAACAGGACCCGCGACTTATTACAAAACAGGAAGGGAAATTTAGAAGAGGCCTTACACAAAAAGGGCCAAACTACATGGAGGGGCCCGCCGGCTACGATGTCGGATGGTGTACCGTGTAGAGTACAATAGCCGACGGCGGACAATACGAAAAGCCACTGTAGGTCGGATCGCCCTTGGACTCAAAAAAGCCCAACTCCTACAGACGGGGGGGTGGTAACTGGCCCACCGACTGTGAGGGGCGACCCTTACTCCCTTGACGTCCCAGCCGTCAAGATTTTGCCGCGCCGCGTCCGGCGTTGCTGGGCAACGGCCAACACTCAAAAGTGCGACCAACTTGCTGACCAGGCACACCATCTACAACTCGTCAGTTGGCATGATGCACCCTCCCCCACCCGACGACTACCGCTTTGCAGAAAGTGGGTCCGGGGTCCGCATGCGGAACTCCGTCCCTTCAAAATCGGCTCCTTGCCCTTGCTGCCATAGCAGAAGGCACAAGAACACCTCTACTGTGTCTTGATGAAGTCGTGGTGGTCCCAGCCGGTGCACCATACCCGCAGCCACAGCTGGGGGTGATGTCACGCGACTGTCGGTGTTGGAAGCCATCTCCGCGCTCGCGATAGAGACGGAAGAATGACTTCAGCTGTTGACTGAAGAACGCGAGCTGCTGGTCCGCGACTGTCCCCTCATGGTTTCCCTGTCGCGCCGAATATCCCCAGCGCCGCGCTGATGCTGTCATATCTCTGCATCCTTACAGAATCAGACGAGTCTCTCGATGATCTGAAGCGACTGTAGCAGTCGTCCAGCTGCAGCCCCAATGAAGCAATTTCGCGCACCACTCGCGGACTGTCCGATCCACTCTGCCGCGAAGCAAGAGCATCACAGAACTGCAAGCTAAGGTCGCGTACGTTGGTGGCTAACTCGTGAAAAGTCAGGGGTCTTGAAACCCTGATGATGCATCCAATCTATGTTGACAGTTTGTCATTCAGCGTAGTCTCGGCAAGCTGTGCCTCCTGCTTGGCAAGGGCCAGAACTTGCTTCAGTGGATTGACCTCCCCCGCGTTCGTGTTGCGTTTATCAAGCACGACACACAAGGTAGACCAGTGTAGAACAAAGTTGCTCGCAAGCGCCACAAACTCCTGTGACACTGCGAGATTCTCCCGTTTCACTCGCGCAAGCTTCTTCCCGAAGGATTTTGCTCCGCTGGTGAGTTGCTGATAGTCGGAGTTCGGCGAACCGAGCTTCAACTTCAAGGTGTTGCACTCCTCGCGAGCGTCATCGCGCTCAGCACAACAATGGTTGAACTCCCCATCCAAGTGTCGCGATCGCTACGCAAATGCCCAGCGACCGTCTTCTTTCTTTTTTTGATGCGAGACTGGTGGAGTCGGTGCGACCTCACTTCGGTGTACCGCTGCCGTCCTCCCCAGTGTCTTTCCCACCCCGTGCTTGCGATCGCTGTCTGCGAGGCAACCGAGGCGGCGTGGCGATGCCGGCAGTTCCCATAGTAGGGGACTCCGACGTGCTGGTGATGTCTGCTGCTGACTTATGGCTGGGAGGTCCGCGTAGCATCCATTGATGTCGCGAAAGTCCCCCCAGGCCCAAGCTTTCAGGGTTGTCGCACCTCTGCATTCGCATAGAATCAGAGACCTAGCCCACTATCTGGAAGCATTCTCTAACTGTCGCTCCAGCCATGCGGATTACTGGAGTGCTGGGACGGCGCGATGACTGGTCATAGGCCGCCCTTCGGTGATGCTGTACGCTTTAATTGTCGCGGTTCACCCCGCAGAGTCCTCCTCGCAGATCCCTAACCAAACCTGGTGCTCCGCATCCCAACCTCGGGTTCGCGGGTCTCGATCCCACACAAGTGATACGCGACTACCACTCGCGGTAGCCACACTTGCTATGCGTAACACCCCATACACTCCACGACCAGCTGCTGGCCAATGGACCATGAGGACCTCCAACTGATGAATTCTTTGGCCCGTCGGGCATCTCTTGGCGGACGATGTGACAGCATGCTCCTTCTCGCAATCACCGATGAGTTTCTCACGACCCACGTTGATCTCATCAACGTGCTCCGCGACCTTGTGCTGGGCAGCTGTGGTGACAGACGGAAACATAGCCGACTGACACTTGCAGATTAGGGACTCTACTGGCTTCTGACTGCAACCGGTGCCAAAAAGCAGAACCCTCGTGTCATGTGGAAATGGGCCCAGTGTTCAACAACACTTACGAACCCATCCCAGGCGTGGTCTCTGGCCGACTGGGACCTAGGCCCCCAGACGGTGAGGGGATCCATCTTGATGTAGTTGTCGACGACGGGTCAGATGTCGCCGCCCCTGATGACCATTACTTGCGATTGGGGCAAGGCATACCTGCCTCCCCATTTGCCCAGTGTGGCAATGTCCAAAAGCTGGACTTGATGTCTGATGATCCTGTCTACCGGCAGGTGCGCATCCAAATGGACACCTCCGGCAGCAACTTGGGAAAGGCAGTGCGACCAGATAAACTAGCCACCCAGCTCTCCATCTTGTCTTCGGCTTACTGTTGCGCTCGCGAGCATCATGTGCCGATCTCGCTAGCCCCCAAGGAAGTCGCATGCCCCCGTACCCTGACTCCCGCGACAACTCAGAAGAGTGCCGTGGTCGACAGTTACGTGGTCCGCCAGGAACGTGATGTCATCTGCAGAACTTCTTCTTACATAACGCCCGCACACACAACAATCAATCAGCGTGTCGGGTTCACTGCAGAATCGGCGGATCTCCTTGTCGGTCGGCCCTCCGCGAGCTGCCGATGCGCGACGTCTTGTGCTGTCCCCACTCTCCCGCGACTGGTGGCGTGACAACCATCCAGAGCGAAAGTGCAGAACGCCTCAGACTCGCGGCCATCATCTTCCTCTTCTTGTGCCGTCCTGTGACGTGGAGCAGTCTCTACATCGTCTATGACGTGCACACTGTCCAGGTCTTACACAAACTTGCTGCAGACCCATGGACGAGGGATGTCACCTGAAGAGGCACATCCTCGCCTTCTGCTTCCTGGACTCATGGACAGGGATCGTCCCCCACCTTTGCTTCCCAGTAGGGTGACCGGACCGAGATCCGTCTGCCCTCTGATATCGCATGGACAGGTCAACATTAATGTCGCCCCCACTCTCTTGCTTTCCAGTAGGGTGAACGGATCGAGACCCGTCGCCCTCTGCTGTCGAAATGGGAGCCGAATCAGCCATGCCGGCTCATCCGGCCCTCCCCCAGCCTTCTATAGATCCATGAAGGCCCTCAGAGCTGTAGCCCAACCCGAAAATGACAAATACTCTGCAGTATGTCACGATGTTTTGCCGCTATTCTGATGGTTGTCCAGCTGATGGCCAAGCCACGCACGGCTGACCCTGGACCATTCCAGTATTCGCACGCCCGTGACCCCATATGTTCCCCAAAACGGCACGACCTATCACGGCCGTCTCGCGTGAAGGCGATGGTTTACTCAGCAGCCGCCTGCGCGCGCCTGAAACAAGGCGATGGTTTACTCAGCAGCCGCCTGCGGCGCTGCCTACGTAAACATATGTTGTAGCTGTTGCTGTCCACGCGGCCCTACTCCCCTGTACAGGACAGTAGAGACCTCGCGTTGCTGGCTTTATTTTCTTCTGGGGTCGCGGATCGTTGTCTCAGCTTTGCACTGACTTTTCCCCACTGCGAGGTTCCTTCTCACCAAATGCGAGAATCCCCCCTGGTTGAACTACCATCCCTGAGCGACTCCACTCCCTCTCCCCCCAAGTTTCTTCATCAAAACCACGGCAGAATGGGTGGGAAGGGAGGAAGCCGTCGTTTGTGTTGAAACTTCTCCACCAAGCTGTGGGGTCGCGCCCATAAAACTGAACGCCCCCGACGTCATTTGTCTAAGATTGTTGACTCTCCAATACTCGAAGAAGCGTCGCCGGTTTACACTAGCGACCTCCTCCGAGTAGGAAGAGTGCTGCGGCGACGTAACCACAAGGGCACGCGCCTCTGTCTCGTTGAAGGGTCTAACATTTCCAGTGCTAACCCACTTTTCTTTAATTGGTCTACGGCCATGCCCCGCTTTACACGGGACGTCGGTGTGCATCTGAATCTTTATGATGTTGTCGCTACCCACTTCAATCACTTTGAAAGGGTCAATCCATGGCTGCGCGTGAAGCACATCTTGCTTGTTTGGAGGATGAAATAGCAACACACGATCACCCACCGCATAGCGGCGTGGCTTCGCTGTGCGCTTCCTTTGTTGTTCCATTTGAACCTCCACCGCTCGCCCAATAACCTCGCGAACAACTCCCGCTGCCTGCATTGCGAGATTCCTCTGATGAAAGACGTAGGACGAGTAGCCCTGAGGCACCGCCCTGTCATCACACCCATACATTAAATCCACGAGAAGTAATGGATCCGCACATTGACTGTAAAACAATCGCTGTGGTGTGACCCTGTACTCGCGTGGGGCGTTGCATTGTATGCCATAAAGACATACGGCAGCATCTCGTCCCAGTTTGCTCTCTCGTGAACGTTCCACGCTCGCAGGATAGCTTTGATGATTTTGTTGCTCCTTTCTACCATGCCGTTGCTCCACGGAGCATACGGGGTAGCCCGCGATCTGTCGACGCCATACAGCTTGCATAACTCATCGCAAAGATGATTATCAAACTCTCCTCCCTGGTCGCTGTGAAGTCGGCGAAAGGCGCCATGCCGCGCAATATACTCCCTAAAGAGCACATCCGCGACTGCCTCCGCTGTTTTCCGTAGTAGGGGATACAACTCCATTCGTTTGGAGAAGTAGTCTTGAATCACGCAGACATAACGATGCCCCGTGCTGGTCTCGGGGAGCGGGCCTTGCAAATCAATTGCGACCCGCTCGTGTGGAAATCCGACGTATTCATGCTGCATGGGGGCGTTACCACCCCCAGATCCCGACTTGCATTGCCGACACGCGAGACACGCGCGGCACATCATTTTCACATCCTCGTGCATCCCCGGCCAGGCAAAACGTCAATGCAGCAGCTCGAACACGCGCTCGCAACCCAAATGGCTTACGCTAAGCACGTGCACGCACCGCCAGACGCTTTCCCGCCAGGCGACTGGCACGAGAGGTAGTCGCAGCTTCTCTTCTGGTTTCCGCTTAGCGAGTAGTGTTTTACGGAGGCGCCACACGCCGTCCTTTCCCCTGTAGATGTCGCTCCACCAGCGTCCGTACATTTGCACCTCCGGCATCTCGCGCCGAAGGGCAGTGACGTCGCAGTCATTTCCCCACTTCGCCTTTAGTTCGGCGATTCGTTGGATACACTGGTCGCTCCCTTGTGCCTCGCACCACTCCTCCGCAGAGAAGTGACTCAGCACTTGCTGGCACTGATTTTCAGCGTCGTTGACAGACTGGCCCACGATAGGCGGGCTCAGCGCTGCTTCTTCTTCTGCCTCCTCTTCATCAGACTCCTCCCCGCGTACCAATGGTCGTGGTGCAGGGGCTGCCCCGCGACGTTTCTCGGCCAGTCGCACTGACCGACCGTCACACCGCGATACTCTCGCGCGCCAAAAGGATAGCATCCTCCGCCTCTACGAGACGAAGGTCCAGGTGGGTGCAGTTTGGCAAGTCGAAGAGTCGGCGAGTGAGATAAACATTAAAGTCTACCCCATCCACCAATTCTGGTTCTTCATCGTCGTCGTCAGAATCAACGTCGCGCGCCCACGAATTCCCATTTAGGCTCGGGCGGCGCGACTGTGTTGATCCGCGATGTGTTGACGCAGGAGGTAGCATCCTCCTGATTTTCTTCCGAGTCGTCTGAGTCGGTGTCCCGACATTTGTCCATTTTCTTCTTGTGAAACAAGCAATCGGGGCATTCCCCTAAATCGCACGGCTTGCGTTTACAAAACGCCTCTTTCAGCTCGGGGGGTAGTTCTCGCTTGCACGCGACAAAGTGTCGGCAAACCACGTTGAGTTTCCCCAGCGACGTGATGTATTTCCCATGGCTTGTACCAGCCAATCTCAACAATCCACCGCATACACATGTTGTCGGATTGAAGATACTGCTGAACCCATGTGAGTGCTGCATGGTCAGTCCATATGACGACCAACGTGCCCCCCCCTGATGATGTCTCGGAAGTATCGCATGAAGAACACGACTGCATAAAATTCGCGCTTAGTGGCACAATAGGCCTGGCGACTCTTACACAGCGTCTTTGAGGCGAAGCCGAGCGGAACGAACCGCCCGTCTTGTTCCTGCTCCAGTGTCCTGCCGATGGCGAACAGACTCGCATCCACTTTCAAATGGAATGCGATGTCTGGTTTCGGATAGTAGAGAAGCGGTAGCTTCTCCATAAATTCTTCAATCTTCTCAAAAAAGCTTCCTGTTGCTCTGGGGTTCATCTAAACGACACCCCTTTGTGGTGGATCAAATCCGTGGAGCCGGGGGGGAAATCCCCCTAACCCATGAATATGTCCCTGCTCTCCATCACCCTGGCCTCAACCCCACTGGTCTCGCCTGGCGCTAATTCTCCTTCAGCCGGAAGCATGCAATGCAAGATGCCCGAGGAACTCCCCGGCATCTCCATCAGTAGTGGGCTCAGCTGACGGTCCTGCCGGAGCTTCTTCCGCAAAGTACAACTTACAGTCAACCCTGATCAGGGAGGACTCAAAACCCATACTCTCCGGGGATCAACTGCCGACTGGTCCACTCGCTCCCATGTCGGGCTCCTACAGCATTGACACTCGCCACTGGGCGGGTATCTGCCATATTTGCCAGGCAGGAGGACTTCCACCCCCGCCCGAAGTCTTGATTCGTCATCCAGGCGCTCCTCCCTGGGTTGGCAGGTCGGTGATTTTGGCCACGACCAAATCCTTTTGTAGTTCTCGAAACAACGTTCCCTGGTTCTCCAGAGTCAACGGAATGCTTCCGTCCTCCGCGACGATCTCCAGCGACGGCACGACGAAAAGGAGATCGCCCAAATTGGCGACCCCTTCTACCAAAACCTCCTGCGCCCCACCCTGGAAAGGTCTGGCAGATGGCAAAGACACGCTGCACCCAGAGAACGGATGCGCACGGTCTTGTTCATTCTCACCAGGTCGTTGCTCTCCACCTTCAGCGCCCCCTTCCGAACTGGTATCTCGTCGGTGCCAATTCGCACTGTGTCCGTGCCCCAATCCAATTCCACTTCATATGTCGCGAGGAAGTCCATGCCGAGCAGAAGGTCGAGACCTTCTAACCGCCCGACATAAACTGTTTGTTGATAAGTCGCCCCTGCTAAAACAGGTCGACTTGGCACTGCCCCTTCACGTCGAGCGACTCTCCCCCAGCCCCTGTGAGCATGAGGTTCGCTGGTTGTAAAGGCGGCGGCAGCTGCCCTTGCAATCTTGAATACACGGCATCCCGAAAGTAGGCTGAAGGTGGCCCCCGTATCCTAGCACGCGTCGCGTCGCGGACCCCGCGAGATCCACACGACACCTACATGGGCGGCCTCAGGCGAGGCCATTGCTTTGCGCACACGCGAGAAGTCTTCTCCTGCTGGCATACACTGATACGCCTCCCCCGACGTGCGTCTTCTGCTTGAGAGGTCGTCTGACGAATCGTGCCCAGTGCTGGCACACACTGATACCTCCCCCGACCCGCGAACCTGCAACGAATGCCAAGGCCCCCAGTCTGGCGAAGGAGGTGCGACAGTCGCCCTCGTCCACTGCTAGAGTGCACTGTTGATGTTGGGTCGACGTTAATCGAGCCATGGGATGACAGCTTCTGTCCACGGTCCCTCGAAGGGTCTTCCGCGACTCCACCCCCATCTCCTCGCCCTCCCCGATGCAACCTTACGGCCCCCGGAGATGAAGCTTTTGTCTCTGTGCCTGGCTGTTTTGCCTGCACGCTACCAGACCGTCGCCCAGTCGCCACTAAATTGGTGCAACTTTCCTGTACCTTTCCCCGCTTGCACCCAGAAACGGCAGTCGCACCGAGACTCTCGTCCGGCGTGCGGCTCCCTGCATCCTGCCCGTTCCTCCCAGGTGTGAAAAAAGCCCGGTCCCGACAAACCCGGCGGTTCGGACGGGGCGAACACACGAACTGCGTGAACACATCCTCCTCGAATGCCTAGGCCGAGCGAACCCGGAGGCCGGCCCCCCGGATCCTGCGCTCTCATGGGCGGCGGGCAGTCGCCTCTCTGGCGACCCCTCCGTCCTCCCGAACGTGACACGGCACACCCATGCACTGGGTGTCCGGTCGCCTTCACCCCGGCTAGTAGCTCCCCATCATCTGCAATAGACCTCTGAGATTGATTGTCGCTCGTATCAGCGGCAGAGGAAGCTCGCGACGCAGCCCCCCTGCCTACTCGTTTCCCTCCGGCATCGCAGCGACCACAGAGTTTGCACTCTGGGTCGGGTTCCTGTCCCCCGTTGTCTTCTTTTTCGTGCCCTGGCTCCATCGATTGCCACTCGGCGGTACACTCGCCGTGTTGCCACTCGGCGATACACTGATGTGTTGCCGAAAGCAACTGACTTGCCCTTCTGCTGGCACTCCACATTCTCTAACCCGACTGCCGCGCCGGTCTCGAGGCTCAATGCATCGAGATCTCGACGTAGCTGAAGCAGCTTCGGTTCCCTTGCCCGACTTCGTCTTCTTCGCTCCCTGCTAACTCGCACCGCTAACACCTGCTTCACCACAGTCTCTGCAGACGGGTGGTTGGGTTTCTCCTTGTTAGCTTCCTCCTTTCCGCGTACGACATTCGCCTTGTAGTTGGTCGGGTCATCACGCGATTCGCGTCTGACCAATTCCTGGGTCAAGATGGCTAGATCCGATTCAGGATACATCATGACCTCGTCGTACGTTCGCCGAAGCGAAGCTGAGTTCAATCCCAATCCGAGCCGTTTCGATACGGCCGACTCTGCGATGATAATCCTTCCCGTACGCCTTACGCGCCAGGAACATAAGTTGAGCGATGAAGTCGTGGACCGACTCTTTGTTGCCTTGCTTCCGGGTCTTCTCTCGGCCGACCTCATCTCGAATTCCACATGGGAGCGAGCATGGAGGGTCGCCAAGAGAACTTCCTACTCATTTCTATTCTCGATTGGGAGATTCAACAATGCTCCCAGCGCCTTGCTTGATAACCGGTCCACCAGCCATCCCGCCCACTCCTGGGACGGAACCCGGTAAATCCGGAGGGTCTCCACTAACTGCTGGACGTAGTCGGGCCAAGACTCGTTGCGGTTGGGCTCGCTGAACTTGCGAAAGTTCTTGATGCGATCCTTGAAGGATACACTCGTCGGGGCGCCTGGCGGTAAGTCGTCATCCCCCAAAGAGGTCGACTCTCTACGACCCAATTGTCGATTCGCTTGCGCCCAAGAGCGCGTCTTCTTCTACGCCGCTTCCTCTTCCTTCCAACCGGCCTCCACTATCTTGTATTCGTCCAGAGCCCCCACCCAGGGGTCTGCATGAAGCGCCGCACGAGAGGGGGTTCGCGACTGCTCGCGACTTGCCACTCGTCCACGTGGAGTCGTCCCCCCGCGAGGCGTGTCGCGGCCACATCAGTGCGTGGTCGGGCACCCCCGTGTTGCTGGCTGTCTCCTGTCGAGGCCCCTTGCGAGGCACCGACAGGGGTGGATGGGGGTCGACCTCGGATTGGGCTCATGCCCATGCTGGTGGATCTCAATCCCTGTAGCTCCGCGATCCGTGCCCGCAGGCGCTCCTCTTCTTTCTCGCTTTGCCTCCAGTTGGAACGCCTCCACTCGCAATGAGTCAAAGGGCCCCAGGGCATCGCGCTGCCGTGGATCAAATTGGTGGTGGCGGGAGTGCTACTGCATCCCGCTTGCTTGGTGGCTCGGATTTCAGGGGTCCGAGTTCCCCATAATGTGAAGGGCGCGGCGGTTTCCCACCAGCCGCTCCTTCTTCCCCAGTTGCTGGGCGGCGCTTGACAAGCGAGCGTCGCTAAAGCTTGGCCCGCTGTTGCCGCGTCGCCCCCCGCTTCACTGCAATCATTTAAATCTCCTCACGACGTTGCATAGACTCCATACTTGGGTCAACGCCAGCTCCCACTCGATTATCAGCTTGTCACTCTTCGCCAGAGCTCGGCACATTGGATGTCTCAGTCTGAAACAATAGCGACGCTAATTGTATCGCACCATTGCTTCCCGGATCTCGTTGCCATTGTGGTGGAGGGCCTCTAGGGACGCGGCTTGGTCCCAAACAGGCCAAGAAACAGGCGTGTCCAGTTTGCTGATCCCGTGCAGCGGCCACCCGCTGCGTTGCCCTGGGAGGTAATCACAGGTCTCCCCCAGGAACAGCACTATTAGCACTATCCCTAGGACCACCTGAATCTCCTCTAGTCGAAATGATGAGTTTCTTCTAATGCTATGCTGATCAATGCATGAAGTCATTAACTTCCACATCCCTGTCCCGCATCCCGGCAATGGAATGGGGGGGTCGAGCAAT
The DNA here is from genome assembly GCA_019095985.1 of Streblospio benedicti. NCBI lineage: Eukaryota > Metazoa > Annelida > Polychaeta > Spionida > Spionidae > Streblospio > Streblospio benedicti. The sequence goes on along the minus strand of JAGTTF010001581.1, from coordinate 4,506 downwards.
TCTCGCCCTCGCCACTCTTGCAGTGGAATGGGGGTAGTCGCGCCGTTGTCGTCTGCTTCCGCTCTCGCGGGTTGAAGTCGCATATTTGCTGTCACGTCGCCAACTGCGTTAGCTCGCGCGTGTATATTGTCGTCTGCTTGTATCTGGTCGCGTATGTAGTGTCGCCATGTGTGGTAGCTCGCGGTGCCCCTTTTCGGGCACCCTGCGGCTGCTTCCGAGTCATCGTAGGCTCCCCTCGCGGACGTGGTCCCAACCAGGTCGCGTTACCGCGAGCCTGGTGTAGTGGACACTCCCCCAAAGTCGTAATTGACTTGTGGAGAGCTCCCTCGCCCGCCTGATGATGTGACAGCTCCCTGCGTGAGTATAGCCCGATTGACTCGCACCTGCGAGCCCCTCTCGCGGCTGACACCCCGCCCACGGCTGTCGCTGCTTCATACTGCTTCCCCACGAACGTAGTCCCATCCAGGTCTCGCTCTCGCGAGCCTGGTGTTGTGGACACTTCTGCAAAGTGGTAACTGCGTTGTGGAGAGCTCTCTCGCTCGCCTGACGATGTGACAAGCTTCCTACGCGAGTATAAGCCGCCTGACTCGCATCTGCGGGTCCCACTCGCGACTGATACCCCGTACCCGGCTGTCACTGCTTCCCACGAAGTTGTAGATAGGTTGGGGAGAGCTCTCTCGCTTCCCCGGCGACTTGACGACCTCGTGCGCGAGGGCAGCCTGTCCGACCCGCGTCTGCGAGCCTTACATGCGACTGTCACCTCTCACACGAATATAACCGCTGTTATACGGTTTTCTGATGGACGTGGTCGCGCCCAGGTCGCGTTCCCGCGAACCTGGCGCCCCCAACACTTCTCACACGACTATAAATGCTTCATACGACTCCCTGACGGACGTGGTCGCGCCCTGGTCGCGTTACCGCGAACCTGGCGCCCCTGGCACTTCTCACACGGCCGTCCATGCTTTGTACGACTTCCCCATTGATGTGGTTGTGCCCAGGTCGTGCGCTCACGCCTGGCATAGCTGGAATTCCCTCCTGTTGCTCGCGATCGTGAGGAGATCGCTTCCTTCTCGAAGCTACCATATCATTGTCCTTGTACTCGCCGAAGGGTTACGCCTCTTTTTGCGCCCCTTTCTCGTCGTCTCCTATGCGCCCTGGGTTCGTTTTTCCCGACCCAGACATGTCGCCCTGCCACTTCTTGGCTGGCGCCACCTTTCGTCCTCTTGCGTTGGAAGTAGCGGAGCTCCCCCGAAACCCCCCGACTTTGCAAGTCTGGGTCCGGGTGGCTGTCCGCGTCCGTGCGTCGCTGGCCTTCGCCTGCCGGCGCCTCGTCTCCAAACACATCTTCATCCTCCTCCGCTCTCTCGATTTCCTGGCTAGCGGTCTCCTCACCTGAGTGAAGATCCACTCCTGGTTGTTTCTCAGGGGCCTCGTCGTCGTCGTCTCCCCCCTCCGGGGGCGGCGGGGGTGCTGCTTCTCTGTACCACGGGCACGCCTTGCAGAGACTTCTTCCCCGCATCAGACTGTGTCAGCACGGGGTCTTCTGGAGCCGTTGAGATCAATGCCCCGGCCTATGGCTGTAGCGCGGTGGAGGAGCAGTGCGGGCTGGTAAGCCTGCCTGCACTCCGCCCGTCACGCTACCCACGTTAAAGTCAGGACATTGCGACTGCGTGTCAAAGGTGGTGAGAACTCATTCTCACTCGTTGATTCACGGGATTTCTTCACCCGCTTCTGTTTGGTTTGGCGTGGTACGCGACCTCTCGCTCCCCCTTCCGACATAAAGTGGCGGGGTTTGCGAGGATCGCCTCGTGGTGGATTAGGCGCCGCAGTTCGCGACCCTATCTCTTCTTGCTTCTCGGTCGACGACTGGGCAACACTGCCTCTGCGACCACTCCAGGCTAACTTCGCGGCGGAGAAGGTGTTCGCGATTAGCGAACCACCCCTCTGGACGTTGTGGGTCGGACATGGTGACTGGATCTCACATTCGTATCGCGCCCCGTAGGCGTGTACTGTCGCGAGATCCTGGTCACGGCACCAAACTGTAAACAAAGTGGAGTCGGTCGCGGACCCAGCATGACCGGAGATGGTCTCTGGGCCGCGCTCTGTGCTGATTCGCAACGCCACTAGCCCGAAGCTAGGACGCGCGATGGACGGCTGACTCCTGGACGATGTTGGTTCCCTTACTACTCCTCGTTGTGTTAACTGGTACCCCACGTACAGGCCACCGTCCAGCGTACTGGGCGAGTGCCTGGTGACTAACAAGCCGGGTTTCACGACAGGCCCCTACACGGAGGGGACTTCGCACCGGTGCTGACACGCAACGATCAGGGCGTCCCCTTTACGAAGCCACGCGGTCCCAGGCGCTGTGAGGAGGGGGGGTCGCCATCGGCTAGCCCCATCAGATATGTAAAGAGGGCCTATCCCCAAAGGGATAGGTTACCAGCCCTACATGCTATCCGACTAGCGTCTACAAGGAAACTGAGGCCCTAATGGCCAAATCTCAGTTGTGCGGGGGTGCGTCGAGGGGTGCACGCCGTACGGGCGTGCACTTCCCCAACCGCATAGACCTAAAAAAAAATTTCCTTTCAAAACAAGAAAATGTACGGAATCAAACATTCACTTTAAAGTCTATATTACACACACTGCACGCACATTGCCTATATGATCATACAATGTACAGTAGAACCTCTCTATGAGGACCACTTTGGGACCAATGTTGGATGTTTTCAATAGATAGGCAGTCTCTACTCAAAGGCTTACAAACATAAACTCCTCATCAAAGAGACTTCTGTAACCACGAGTTTCGGTCTTAATCAGATGTTCTACTGTACATACTTTTTTCATTGCAGTATGGTAACTTGAGCGCATAATGTCTTTCAATTGAATTAAATTATGTAAGTTTACTACACCCCTCATTTGGGTTGGTCTGTGGATAAAATATTGGCAAAACATCGGTAGAATTCTAAGGTTTGACCGTAGAGTTGGTGGGGCTGACTGGCGGGGTGCCATATTTCCCCAGGATCAATGCCGGCTGGTGGGGCTTACAGCATCTCGCCGGCCATGGGGGTAGTTTTCATATTTGCCAAGCGGGGGTTTCCACCCCGTCCAAATCTGTTTGCCCATCCAGGCGCTGCTCGCCTTTGGGTTTGATAGGTCGGGGATTTTGGCCAAAACCCAAATCATTTTTGTGTCCTCGGAACAACGTCCTGGTTCCCCAGAGCCCGGAGTGCACCCCCTCCCGACGATCTCCAGCGACCACGAAAAAGGAAATCACCTAAATTTCCCCCCTTCTCCATACCTCCCCTGGAAAGATCTGGAATGGCAAGACACGCTGCACGCCACGGTCCAGTCGGCGGCCCCATATATAGGGGAAACCCAAAAAATTTTTTTTATGGGTTTTTTTTAGATTCTTGAGTATATGGCTCTAGAAAAAAAATTAGCTTTTAAACTTTACAACCGGGCCCAAAATGGCCGCCAAGAGGCCGCCACTCAAATCCCCGTGTCATAAAACCAAACCAATCATCATGTTTGTTTAATACATGATTTTTGACTAAATAATACTGGGTTATTTATGGACCCCTATGAGTTTTGACCAAGATGGCCCCAAGATGACCCCCCTGACACAGTATTTGATGGAAATGAAATCCCCTTTAATTGAAGCAAGATCAGAAGTTGCCAGGTGCATTTGTTTGTCCCCCAGTCAAGGTCACTGGGCGGGGTTTTTAATGACCAATTTGGCGAACAAACTGGCATACGATTTTCAAAAGGGATTGAAAGGTATGACACTAAAACCGAAATAGTGTCAGAATGGATTGATGACATTCGGGGATTTGAGGGTGCAGCCATCTTTGGGGGGCCCCTTTAAAAAACCCCAGGTTGTCAAGTTTACAACCGTAATTTTTTTTAGAGCCCCATACTACAAGAATCTACAAAAAAATCCATAGGAATAAAATTTTAGGTTTCTAAAAATTTTTACTGGACTATCCGGGTTGTGCTCCCCATCCTGCCCGTCCTCCCAGGTGTGAAATAAGCCCGGGCCCCAGAACCGGCGGTCCGGGGAGCCACTGACCGAACCTCGTGCGAACACATCCCCTCGAATGCCCAGGGGGGCGAAACCCGAGGCCGGGGTCCTGTGGGGCCCCAAGGGGGGCGAGCGCGCCTTTTCTGGCGACCCCCCCACCCCCCGAACCCGAACATGGCCCCCAATGCACTGGGCACCCGTAAAAATTCACCCCCGCTAGCTCCCCATCATCTGCTGGGACCCTGGGGGGATGGTTGGCCAACAGCGGAGGGGAAGCTCACCAGCACCCCTGCCTACTTCTTCCTCCGTTTGTGGCCCCGATTTGGTTCAGGACCCAATTCTGTTTTATGTTGTTTTCGTGGGTTTTTGCCCCTTTTTTTCGTGTTCCCTTCCCGCGATGCGGGGCCGCCCAGCCCTGGGGACACTCTGTGTTGACCGAAAAACAACGGGCGGACGTCCCTCTTTTTGGACTCCATTTTTTTTCC